>JACVVK020000031.1:2342500-2447500 GCA_018292915.2 Batillaria attramentaria | reverse complement strand
CCAAAAAATCACGATGATGTCAAGCTGAGTCGAAATTCGGGCACTAGGCGGTCAGACAGATATGAATGGGCGGGTGAGTTGGTCTCTTCGAAAGTTGGCACACTAACGCACACACACACGCACACTGGCCGCGGCGAAACAGTAGGTATCAGTAGTACGGCCGGCTGTCAGCTGAATGAAACAGGCTTGTCCATCTAACGTGAAATCAAAAGCAACGTGGTTTGTGTGTGCCAGTCACACGCCGATAAGAACAGACGGGATCAGAAAGTCCTATACTGAAGGAGTGAACAGGTTCTGAAAAGCTGCTGGTCAAAAAACGTGTACACGGCCTTCGGTGCTGAACTGGTCATTGTCGCCAAAACTGGTATACGACCTATCCAGTCACGCGCCGCCCGATGAGCGCATTTTAAAATCTTGTTTGAGACAAACTTTTGTGGAGTTGTAATCATATCCACAACACCGCGGCTAGGCTGAAACCTCATCGGTTCTATGGCCATATTCAAACAAAATGGCGTGGGGTCGGTTTATATTTTAAAGACAATTTTGGGGATATTTCGGGATGCTTATGCTTACACCCTCTCTGTGCCGTAGGCTCACTGGTCATGTCACTAATCCACAAAATGGCGTGAGTCCAGATTATAGTTTAGAGATCATATGGGTATTTGGGGTGTCCTTTGCATACAATACTGTTTTGCCTGGTGCCTCCTCACCAGTGGCTCAACCGATATGTACCGACCGGCCAGTTTTATAAGAAGGATACCCAAACGGAACTCATACTTGGTTTAAACAAACTTTTACTTCGTTGATTTTTGTACACACAAGATATTCAAATGGAGGCACCAGGCCTGAGGCCTGAACTCACACTTAGATCCTGAAATATCCCGTATGCTTCAGCTGTAAGTTATCATTACAATCATCAACAAAACCGACTCATCATTTACTGTACTATTTCTCAGAACTGTACAGCCTGCAAAAGTCACAATTCTAAATCCTGAGGAATCCGATATAATTTAGCTGTAAGTTATCATTACCACAATAAACAGAAATGATTCTTCATTTACTGTACTCAGATTTTGACCTGTATACCCAAATGCAACTCACACTTAGATCCTGAAGCATCCGATATACTTTAGTAGCAAGTTATCATTCCAATAATTATATGAGAAAAAAAAATACAGAACACGTGGTCCAGCCAAAACAGCCAGGGCAATATGTGTATATTGTTTATTCTGTTCTTCTTCCTCAAAGTAAGGGTATAAAAGGTATTCACAAGAGGTTTGTAAATGTACTGAAACAACATCCAGTTGTGTAGAAAAATGGGAAAAAAAAACTCCAGGGCTTAAAGTGGGAGGATATACACATGTGCCCGATTGTAACAACACGTGATACAAAACTCAGGTGGTTTCAATACAGAATAATTCATAGAGTTCTCACAATATAGTCTATGTGTATTTGAAACACCGAGGTTTCAAAAAAAAAAACCTCCGTACTGTTTGCAGTGGCAGAAAAGAATCCATAGAACATCTGTTGTATGAATGCCCAGTTGTTAAAGACTTCTGGAACAAACACATTATTCGCTGTACTCAATTTTATTAGAATTGCACGTATACCCATCGCAACTCACCCTCATAAAGCTGGTGCCAAATATTTGTACTGGCCTTTTTCTCGTTGCCCCGTCGCTGATATCACCCTTACGTGGTGAAAAAGGACGTTAAACTCCCAAACACCCACCCCTACCCCCACAGACCCTCATAAATTCTGACAAGAACGCTCGTGATCCCGATGTGTCTTTGTGCTTACTCTCCCGTCATACTACTCCGGTGTGGATCGATGCAGACGATGGAGTGTGTGTGGTGCATACGGCACGTCTCCTCTGCCTAACAGCGCTAGCTACGTGCGTGGCGTCACAGCGCGTGCGTCCCGAGCCCCACGTAGAGCCAATGACTTTGCCCCGCGCTGCGTGACCTCATAATCTGTTTTACACTTATCGGAGGATTTCCTGGACAAATTAAAACGAGAATGGCCAGAACGAACGCCTAGATTAGTGTAGATATGGTGATACGGGTCCGGGCTGTTGGAACGTGGAAAGACGGATGGGGGAAATATCTTCTCTCTTGTTTTTCTTTTTTGTTTTTTTGTTTGTTTTAGCGTCTTGCTCTTTACAGATCGGTCTATAGCGACACGAAGACGGTCCCTTGGGAAACGGATGTCCGATTTTATTTTTTTAATTTTCGGGGGGGGGGGGGGGGGGGGAGGGGCTCTTTATTTTTCTGTCTTGCCTCTCCGGTTTTCAGTTCGAGGTGAAAGGAAAGGAGAAAGTGATCAACAAAGACTATGAAAGTCCGCATGTCTGTGTTATTCCGCTGAGGAGAATATGAAGCAACAGGCGTTTTTCTATTGCGCAACGACTAGATTAGTTGACAAGAAGTATAGTCCTTTTTTAAAAAATAGTTTTATTTTGTTTCTAGTCTCTTCAGAATCCACTGACATTGTTCAATATACGGCAGATGACAGCGCATGATTGAAACTTTAATTGATCTCTGTAATAATTTGTAATAATTTGTAATTATGATTACCCATTTTTGCACTCTCAACCCTCGGGTCGTGAGTTCGAGTCCCGGGTGGGGCGAAATATTTGTGCTGGCCTTTTTCTCGTTGCCCCGTCTTTGATATCACCCTTACGTGGTGGAAAAGGACGTTGATTCCCCAACACCCACCCACCCCTTACCCATTTTTGTCAGCACCAACATAAACAACACTCATGAAACAACTTTTATGTCTGGCATTCCTAAGACAGGGAAAAGTGTTCCAGAAATTCTGCACTCTAAAGGTAGCATAGGCACAAAACCTCTCATACACTCACATCCCGTCTTTATTAACTACAACCCGACCCGTGGGGCCGATAATGGCGGAGTTATCCACGTTCTGTGAATTTATTAAACGATACGGAAAAGCAAAATCCCAGAATAAGGATTAATAAAACATACAAGTCCAAACTTCTAGGAGAAAAGCAGTATTACGAATTCCACTACTGCTTTTGTTCATTTTGCGTAATAATTCGTAATAATTTGTTATCATGTTTACCCATATTTACCAGGTACCAGCACCAACAACACTAATAAAACAACTTTTGTGTATCGCTCTACATGTGCTTCGTTTTCTCTCGTGTATTATGTACATTTCCTAACCCCAGATTTCCATGTTCAAGGTTAGATAATCACCGTGTTGGATGTTTGATATGGTCTCCTTTCAGTGATACGCATTGGATTTTGCAACCCTCCCACTGTGCCCCTTTTGCAAGACGCCCCACGGCTTGCGCAATAAACCTACGACGTCTGACGTCTCTCTCTCTCTCTCTCTCTCTCTCTCTCTCTCTCTCTCAGTCTGATTTAAGATCACCCCAAGCCGACAACTCAACCCAGACAGAACACAAGACGGCAGCCACAAGCCGTTCCAATTCTACCGTGAAGGTAGACAAGTCCCTTTTTATCCCGACTGTGTTAAAACGTACTACTCCCGTCCTGTGGAATTAATTTGAACGCTAATCACGGGTGTGAAATGAAAGCAGGGTCGCCAGTGGACTAAGATATTCACCGCTACGCGCGAGGGTGTGTCAAAAACGCAGTGCGCATCACGAAACACGTCCAGTTTGTAAACCTCTGTGCCTGGCCCGGGGTGGACGGCCGTATGACTTGCATTAAACACTTCACAAGTCATGAAGTTATGACTTATACATTATAAAACATGCACATGTTGTGTAGAGTGACTGTAGAGGTCACTGTGACCTTTAACAAGCAGTCGCGACGAAAAACACACGGAGCGTCATGAAAAAACGAAACTGACTTGCTGATTTGGTCTTGCGAAGCTGTCAACACCGGTTTATGTGATAGTCTGTTTGAACATTGAAACTCTTTTTGTTGTTGTTGTTGTTGTTGAGACTTTTGATTTTGAGACTTTTGATTCTGAGACTAATATTCAAGTAAAAAACAAACACATCCGTATGAGAGATGAAAGTATCACATCATGACGCCAGCTGCATGTTTAGAACATGAACCCGGTCGCTTTTAACTCGGGTTAGTTAGTTAAATGTAAACGGGCCAACCCGGGATCAACCCAATAAAGTTGGCAAGTGTATACAGCCTCCATATGTCCAAACGCTATCGAATTTCACGTTTATAGCTCAAATAATGACAATTTCTAACCCAGAATGTAGAAACCTCCGCAACTTTCATAGATCTTATACATATACATGTGTTCAACTTGCTAATGAACCACAGAACAAAGATGTGACAACAAAAAAAATGTATACATACGCAGCTTTGCCGGGAAGTTCTTTTCTTTCTGAGGTACAAACCGTCTACTGCACCTTCGTTTTGTAACGATGTCTTCCCGAATGCACTTCTTAATTTCAAGTCGTTCCCTAGTGCCCCCAATTCCAGCGCACTTCCTCGGGAAAAGAGGCGCCTCACTCCCCACTAAGAAAACTCCTTGAAAACAAACACATGCTCTGAGAACTTCCGCAACAAATTAGCTGACGTTTTATTAATTAGTCCTCTAAGACCGCGGTGACATTGTTCGCGAAGGCAAGGCAATTAATTACGTAAGCTGCTGTAAGAGATGAGGAGGAGGAGGGAGGGAGGCAGGGGGGGGGGGGGTGTCGGTTCCTCCCACAATTTATGGTGCCCAGGGCAAGCTCGTTAATTAATACCTAACAAGAAGCTGAAGAACTGGACCAGACGTTTTCCTTCCGAAAGTCCTTGGGTGTGTGTGACACTTTTCACTCCGTGACTGGGCCATGTATTGTTTTGTGTGTGTGTGTGTGTGTGTGTGTGTGTGTGTGTGTGTGTGTGTGTGTGTGTGTGTGTGTGTGTGTGTGTGTGTGTGTGTGTGTGTGTGTGTATGTGTGTGTGTGTGTGAAAGTCCTTGGGTGTGTTTGACACTTTTCACTCGGTCACTGGGCTATGTATTGTTTTGTGAAGTGAGTAGTGTGTGTGTGGGTGGGGGGGGGGGGGGGCGAGGGGGGATGTCGGTGTGTGTGTGTGTGGGGGGGGGGGGGGAGTGAGAGGCGCATGACATGTACGACATGTCAAGGAGGAGAGAGGTTATTTGCTGTTTTGCTTGTGTGTGTGTGTGTGTGTGTGTGTGTGTGTGTGTGTGTGTGTGTGTGTGTGTGTGTGTGTGTGTGTGTGTGTGTGTGTGTGTGTGTGTGCGTGCGTACGTGCGTGCATGCGTGTGTGCGTGCGTGCGTGCGTGCGTGCGTGCCAGTGTGTGTGTGTGTGTGTGTGTGTGTGTGTGTGTGTGTGTGTGTGTGTGTGTGTGTGTGTGTGTGTGTGTGTGTGCGTGCGTGCATGCGTGTGTGCGTGCGTGCGTGCGTGCCAGTGTGTGTGTGTGTGTGTGTGTGTGTGTGTGTGTGTGTGTGTGTGTGTGTGTGTGTGTGTGTGTGTGTGTGCGTGCCAGTGTGGGTGTGCATGCGTGCGTGCGTGCATGTGTGTGTGGGGGGGGGGGGAGCACACACACACACACACACACACACACACACACACACACACACACACACACACACACACACACACACACACACACATCACATGTCAAGGGGGAAGACAGATTTTTTTTGCTGTTGGCTGTGGTTGTTTACGGGTTTTCCACCACATACGGGTGACATCAAAGACGGAGCACCGAGGAAAATGCCAGCACAGATTTTGGCTCCCAAGCACTGGGAGTAAAACAGCGTGCCAGCTCCACTTTCACCACCCCCGAGACAGAGCCAGAGAAAGAAAGACAAGCAGACAGACAGAATGGCACAGAGACACAGACACAGACGCAGACAAGGTCAAGTTCAGCTTATTTCCAGCAACAACATCACACTGGATACGTGGAGGTATACATATAATTATGCAGGCGTAATGACACGATTTGTGCGTGGGGTCAAGTTTGGTTTTCTTCAAAGGACCCTGCTTTACGAGTGTGTAGTTTGTAGTGCTTTTTGTAAGTCACGACAATGCGTGATTTTCGTGATTTTTTAATTTGGCAGGGCAAGGTGCATGCCAGGGGGGGTTGGTTGCAAAACGAGGCAAGCTATCTGAGAGAATCTGGGACTTTTTGCGCACAAGAGAGGCAAAGGTGACGCGAGTGGATTTAGGTGAAGTGGCTTTCTGGTCTACACAAAACGTAGACTAGAATTACTCATTACAATAGATTTCAATGTTGCAATGTCAATGGCATTGGCAGAATAAACTTCGGTTATTGGAAACAGTTACTAAAAAATCTCCTAGTAATTTCTATAACGAAGAAAGTGACACGTGACAGCATGTTGGTTTTATTTTCTACAGAAGAGCAAGTGAAATTTGTCTGCGTTTGGTCGAGACCAGTAAAATTTTGGTAAATATTTACTTCTCATATGCAGACAGACACAGATGCAGACCAAATGCAGACACAGACGCAGACGCAGACGGGGACACGGACACAGACGGGGGACACAGACACAGACAGACACACATAGACACAGACACAGACAGACGCAGACACAGACAGGGGGACAGACACAAAGACACAGACAGACAGAGACACAGACAGACACAGACTGACAGACAGAGAGTCGTGAGAAAGAAGAACTGCGAGACATTTGAAACAGACCGTCCTTCAACACCAAATTGCTACATGCATTTCACCCGTACGTAACTCGCCCCCTCATCGAGGGTTTGATACCGGCTGTTAGCCTGCACAAGGACGGTGCGTTCAACGTCTACCTCACACCTCGTCAAGCTTACGTACTTAACGACATGCGCATCTGTTACCAACTTGCAATAAATGATACAGTGACGGGCGGTTCTACGGTAAAGAACTGGCGTTGTTGAGTGCTGAACTGGCGTTGCAATAACCTGGGAGGTGATGTATGGAGAGAGGGGCTAGAACGGAAGTCTGAGACTAGCATGACTAAGCTGAGACTATCAACATGAGGATTATCAACATGGGGACTATTTACACGGAGTCTATCAACATGGGGACTAGCAACAGCATGCATCGGCAATGCGTGCACAGAGACTTGTCCTAGACTCCGCTTATGCGTATCATACTGATCTTTCAGTCTCCGCTTAGTCAAGGGTAGTCAGTCCCGGACTTAGGTTCTATTCTCTCTCAATGCCGCTTAAGACTCGTCATACTAATCTTTTTTAGTCTCAGCTTAGTCAAGCTAGTCTCGGACTTCGTATGTGGTGGGAAAGGACGTTAAACCCACAAATACCCACCCATCCTAGTCTCGGACTTACGCCAAGGTCTCTCTACATGCATATCAACCCCCCCCCCCCCCCCCCCTTGCAGATGAAGTGCATGTCAGACGCGCTCACCTCACTAATCGCACATCTGTTCGCGAAAGCATGACAACCAAACTATTTTCGCCCGCCTAAGTGGCGTAGATTTATGCTGATGCACTTGACACTGGCAGATGTATACAGGACGTGAAAGATTCTATCATCGGGGGAGTTATTTGCTCGGATGATGACGCGTTGCGGCTCTGTAATAACTGACTCGCCTCTCCGGTTTGTTTTCCCCTCCCCGCAAAACTTCAGTTTAAAGGCCCAATTTCTAGATTTTTAGGCTCAAAGTCCGTTCTCAGCTTTTTTTGCTTTTTTTTTTTTTTGGGGGGGGGGGGGAGGGGTTGTTGTTGTTGTAAATTTTGAAGCATTTCTACGGCGCCATGCGCAGTGTTATGTTTAATAGGAATATATAGCATGTTGAAATCCGCATCTTACACACCTCTGTCCCTTTGGAACATCTTCTTTGCACTTATAGCCGCGGCGTTTCGATATAACAGCCTAGGGGGAGTCGGTGGCTCAACGGTTTGAGCGTTGGACTCGAGATTGAAAGGTCCCGGGTTCGAATTCCGACAGGGCAAAACATTTGTACAGGATTTTTTCACGCTGCCCTGCTTCCACTGACTGTGAACTGGATCTGTTTGTGTAACTTGCCCATTACAGTCAAGGATACATAATATTTGGCCGACCCGGTAGTCTGACTGGATTGAATAAGTGTTCAGCTGGACTGTTCCGCTAGGCCAGCTATCCCCATCCCCCATAACCTGCCCCACAGGGCCGTCTGCAATCACCTCAAGTTGTTGTGGCGTGTACGATAAACCCCAGCTAATCAACCAACCAACCACGATATAACAGAAAAGCTCACTGACGGAATGAGCCCAAATGATTGCCGCAATCCGCAAGCGAAAAACTTCTCAAAATTCCGAAGCGTAAAACATGAAAACTGCCGGAAAGCGCTCATTCCGTTTCTTAGCCCCGACTGTCTGGAACTTCTTGCCAGTCGAACTCCGCCTTCAGACCTCACTGCCCCTGTTTAAATCCCATCTGAAGACCTTTCTCTTTCGCCTGGCCTTTGATAGGTAAACCTCTGTTGAGCCTGTGTGTGCCATGAGTTCGTCGCACTGCCAAATTGTATGTAAGAGGGGATGTAAATAATTAGTGTGTGTGTGTGTGTGTGTGTGTGTGTGTGTGTGTGTGTGCGTGCGTGCGTGCGTGTGTGCGTGCGTGCGTGCGTGCGTGCGTGCGTGCGTGCGTGCGTGCGTGCGTGCGTGCGTGTGTGTGTGTGTGTGCCTTAAGCGTAGCGAGTCCTTGGAATTTGGAAAGCAGCGCTCTAGAAAAAAAACTATGTATGATTATCATTATTATTAATCATCGGTATGGCTATGCTAGCACACCTCCTTTGCGTTGGGAGAACAGTCATAGGGTAGCGGTGGAAAAAGCTTTCCATGGCCGTGACACAGGCAAATCTGAGCTGGACAATTCTGCAAACAAATGATACTTGCCATGCTCAGTCAATCCGACCTCCTGGAAAGTGGGGGGGGGGGGTCTACTTCCGCAACTCGCGTCGTCTGATAGGGCACTAGGGAAAGAGACAGCCCTTACACAAAAATAATTATTTGTCAAAAATTTTTCATTTCTTGAATATTAGAGGTCGAAAAGTTAAAAGAGCGGAATCTGTGTCCGACCACACTATCACTTCAAAAAACAAAACAAAACAGCTCCATAGTTTTGTAAATAGAAAGAAAAATCGCACGGTCTTTCAAAATGTGCAACGAACCCTTAACCGCAGAAACATACTCGCAAAGCCTTTCCCTGAGTTCAAGTTTGCTTGTACCCTCGAGCAAGATTCAATAAACAGTTCATAATCAGACGTAAAACTTTTACAGCCTTCTTAATCCAGTTCTTTTCCTGTCCGCTAAAAGGCGGTATGTCACTTGAAAGGCCCATTGAAATCTGAAGGGCAAGCCTGGAAAGTCACTATCACCTTGAGTTTTTTGGTGTGTGATTTTTTTCTTCTTCTTTTTTGAACAGCTCTTGCCCTATTGTATGGTGTTTTGTATACAGACAATAAATCAAACGCAATATCCCTATTGGCACAAATTATTCTGGCATAACACTTGACATAAGGTGACTTTCGATTATATTTAGGAACATTCTTCAGCTGGGAAACCTTCTTCACACTGTGGGTGGGAAACTGTGACGTGCGCAAAAGCCGCTATGAGTGCTCAACAGATATGGCGCAAGTTGCTGTCATTTGCATCGCGACGCTGAAACTTCTCGTCCAAAATACTAATTGTCTCGATTCTTTTAGGGGAGCCGGGATAGCCGAATGGTAGAGCGCTGGATTCTCAATACTCGGATCGTGAGTTCGAATCCCGGCCGGCTGGGGCCAAATATCTGTGCTGGCCTTTTTCTCGTTACCCCATCTTTGATATCAACCATACGTGGTGGAAAAGGACGTTAAACTCCCAAACACCCACCCACCCTTCTTTAAAATGGTGTTTGCGTGGGAATGGAGCTAGACGCAACATTAAAAAAAAGTCAAATATTGGAGCACACCCACATTAGGATAATCAGTTCACAGCTGTGTAATCAACTGCGGCTCATGAAATTTCCTGGCGTATATTTGTTTTATACACGCCCATGGTTCTCAATTATTTTCAGGTGAGCCGGGATAGCCGAATGGTAGAGCGTTGAATTCTCAATGCTCGGGTCGTGAGTTCGAATCCCGGCTGGAGCAGAATATTTGTGCTGGCCTTTTTCTCCTTGCCCGGTCTTTGATATCACCCGTATGTGGTGGAAAAGGACGTTAAACTCCCATCCACCCACCCGCCCACCCACTCGATTCTTTCATAAATCTTCATATTGTCAATTCCTTTTACGATCGCTGATAAAAAAAAAATAGTAGAGTCGCTTTACTTAATGGACGATTCCACTGTTGCCAATCGAAGGCGAAAGCAAAAGAGCAACCGGAAACGAGTCTGCAAATGAATTTGACTCCAAAATCAAAATCCGACTAAAACCCTGCGCACCGGCGAATCAAACCTGCACACCAGACATTGTAGCGGGCGCCTTCACCACTGGGCCAAATATCCTGAGATATGAGATAATAATTGTATTTATATTTAATTTTGTAGGCTGAACATTTCCAAAGCAGAGGGGGAGGAAGCCGGAGTACCCGGAGAGAATCCCCGACGGTCGGCCCGAATGCACGGTGCCAACTACATGTACTAGAAAGAAAAATTCTTCGCCCCGAATGGGACTCGGATCTGACCACTCGCATTGGTGACCAAGTCTTAACCACTAGACCATCGATATCATCCCACAGACACAGAACTACATAAACTCTCATTTTAGCTCTATGGGCGTAGGCCTATTTTATCAGATGTACGCTGCATAACTTTTCTCCGTCGAATTAGTTAGCGAGTGCATGTCTAAACATTTTGGCGCCGAAAGCCTTCGCAACGCGATGCGAATTATGAAGAGTTTATGTCAAACCACGCTCCCGTCATCTCAGCTAAGTATTACACTATCACGTTCTTCACTTACGATATGTCAGAGGTGACCATACTAGCGCCGTGAACAAGAGATTGCACCATCTTGCGGTGACCTTTGACACAGAGGAAACTAGCAGACGACAGCCGTACCTACGCTTTTAACTCATTACAGACCGAGCCCGACCACTCCCCAGCCCGCTTTATGATAAGACTTGTTAAAAAGAACTAGCCACTGCACACCAGTAGGAGCCACTTCAAGCCACTATTACACAATGCGTGGGCCTTCCCCGCTAGGCCAGATACCGCTGCAGATTCCATAATAGTGACCTGAAATGGCGTCTAGTGATCTGAGGATTTCAAGTAAAATTGGGACTATTACATGGGCTTTTAAGAGTTAAAGTAATTGTCGGATATAAGGCAGACTTGTGGTTTCCACACGAGACAAGAGGAATGGAAGACGAAGAACCATATTATAGAAGCGAGTTGTCAGTTTTGAGGAGGAGGGGGGGGGGGGGGGTGATGCCACTTTCAAAGCTCTCATTTTCTTGCTATGCTCCATTCTGACAACGCAGCTGTTGTGTAATTGTCTTGTGCCCTACTTCGTCCGCAAAGTCCAGAATGTATCATACTGATTAAGCGTTTCCAGTCCGCTTGTCATGCTTATATTTCAATTGTTAAGAAAAAAACAACCACCCAAAACAACGTACAGTGACACTTTCTTGTTCTTATTTTGACTCAAGTATTGAATCATCCCCCCTCAACACCCCCTCCCCTACCCCTTCCTCTCCAGCCCCCTTCCCCCTTCCATCACCAAAGGTCGGAAAGGTCACTTCCTACGATGGTGGGATCTATCGATTAAGGATTTTTCAAACTACGCCGACCTCAAACACGGTGCATGGTGTGTGCAAGTATGCTTGTTCGGCTCTTCAGAACCGTGGCCTCATTCATAGCAACGACGTGCGAGACGTTGCGACTCAACAGGTAAAACGCGTTGTGGTTAGTGCATGCATTTGCTTAGAAATGTAGTGCAGCCTGTGTCAGACGACGGATAAAATTCAATGAATAATGCATTTGTCGCAAAGAAGGGGTTTCTGATAGTGCAAGGGGGTTAATCATTATGGCGGATTGCTTTTCTGATGGTACTTCAATTAAAAAAAAAAAACAAGGAGGAACGGCCCCGTCCTACAAGGTTGTTTCTCCAAACTTCATTTTATTTTGTCTTTGTTGTTATTGTTGCCGGTTCTCCCCTCTCCAAGTTCTACCAATGACACTAGATCCTCTACGACCTCGACCGATTAGCCACGTGACTGGGGGTGGGGCCGGGTGGGGGAAGAAGGGAGGGAGAGAGAGAGAGGCAGAGAGAGAGAGGGTGGGTGGGTAGGTGTTTAGGAGTTTAACGTCCTTTTCCCCCACATAAGGGTGATATCAAAGACGGGGCAACGAGAAAAAGGCCAGCACAAATATTTGGCCCCAGCGGCCAGGATTCGAACTCTCGGCCCAAGCATTGAAAGTCCAACGCTCTACCATTCGGCCACCCTGGCTCCCCAGAGAGAGAGAGAGAGAGAGAGAGAGAGAGAGAGAGACGTCAGTTCCGTGATCTAAACATTTGACGTCAGCCTCAGGCAGGTCGTCATACAGAGAGAGAGAGATGACGTCAATTCCGCGAAGTAAACTTTCGACGTCAGCCTCTAGCACTGAGATCGTCTGAGGATGCATGTTCATGTCTTGTGATTTCTCTGTTGGCTTTGTGGCTTCTCCGACTGAATTATTTTTCACATGAAATCTGGAAGATCTAGAGGGCTGATGAAATGTCGGGAGTCTTTTCACAGATATTTGGCCTTATATGCAAACCACCCCTACCTCGGAAATATTTTTCTTACACAAAACCTGTCAGAGCTACATAGCTGTGCTACGAAAACAGGCAGTATAATTGGATGATCTTCCCAATTTCAGAAAATGAAGCCATTTGAACATTTTTTTCGAAAAAATTCGTAACATGACCGATTTTTTAAAATCGGCGATAACTGTTCTCAAAATGCGGCAGGATAAAAATCATGAAAAATAGCTCTGGAGAATATGACTGCCCATTTTATCTCAAAGTAAAAAGCCATCCGGCGAGGTGGTTTAGCAGATAGCCATCATTACATCCGTCCACACACACACACGTCATTCCCGCCAAAAAGAACGCAGCAGCAAAGTGTGCACGTAAGGTGTCTATGACGCAGATTTCGTTACGTCACTGTGTGCGTGAAAGTAAGTATTGTGTGGAGAAACGTCACAGTCTTGTTTTGTATCACTGAAACTTGCTGCTGCGCGTAGCAAAATCTGCCCCGTCTCCCCGTTAAAAAACGGGGGTTAATAATATGGCGGAATGTTTTCTGATGCTTCTTCACTTCAAAGTTTTGACTGCTCTCAGCTCAGTTTAATTCAGTTTAAGACGGCAAGACGGCATCTCTGAGCTTGGAAAAGCCCATATGCGCTCCATCCCATCTCTCAGTAATCTCCCCAGCGCCGTCTTTGGGGCTGTCAGTTCCAATGTTGGTTTGGTTCACATCGTCCCCTGTCATGCCCTTTTAGGGTCTCAGCTGGTGACGCCATGCGCTTAACACAAGAGCATGCGCGCATCTTTACACTGTCACGTGACAACGAACGTCGTTTATTGGTTGATCTGCCTCTTTCTTCCAAACAGACTTTTTTCCTCATTTCTTTTGGAAGATGTATTCCAAATAATTATGTGGTCTTATCTGACAGCAACTGTCATCACCAAAGTGTGTGAACTGAAGTAGCACGGGAAAAACCTCCGACGTCTTGTCTGACCCTCGAGTAGCGCTGGACCCAGCCACTGTCGGGGCCGAGTCAGGTGCGCGCCGTACACAGTCGCGTGTGTTCGCACATTTAATTTATCCGGCGCCACCGAGTAACGGAGATGTCTGTTAAATTTAACACAGTTTAGCATTTATTCCTAAAACTAATACTCTCGCCAAGAATGTCCCAAATTAAAAAAAAAAAAAAACGTACCGCGCACGGTGACTCCCCGTTCTTGCAGTCCTCTGCCTACCACATCCTTCTGTCTTTCTTATTACTTTTATGTCAAGTCAAGTCATTTTGTTTCCCTGCTCTCTGGGGGCATTGTGTGGTAATATGAAACGTCATTTCTACTCAACAGTCAGTCTTCTATGCCTGGGTTTGCTTGCTCTGCGGTTTCTTCATAACGTACTTAGTACGAAATGAATTAAGTAGATCAGTTGGCTGTATGTGCGTTTTACGTCCTGTTCCAAGGCATAACGGCGATATCAAAGACGGGGCGACGAGGAAGAGGCTAGCGCAAACTTTTCGCTACCAGTCAGGATTCCAACTCACGACCCGAGCATCTTTCAAGTCCGAAAATTAAAACGTGCAGGGTGGATGGGATCTGGGGCGTTTAACGTCCCTTTCCACTACTTACGGGTGGTAACAAAGGCGGGGCAACGAGAAAGAGGCCAGAACACATTATATTTGGCCCGAGTATCGAACTCACGACCCGAGCATCTTTCAAGTCCGAAAATTAAAACGTGCAGGGTGGATGGGATCTGGGGCGTTTAACGTCCCTTTCCACTACTTACGGGTGGTAACAAAGGCGGGGCAACGAGAAAGAGGCCAGAACACATTATATTTGGCCCGAGTATCGAACTCACGACCCGAGCATTGAAAGTCCAACGCTCTACCGCTCGGCTGACTTCCCCGGTGACCCCTTAAAAGTGGAGGATCGCCCTTATCAAAGACCTACGACAGACTCTGCGGACGCTGGGGGAAGCCGGGGTGGCCGAATGGTAGAGCGTTGGACTCTCAATGCTCGGGTCGTGAGTTCGTATCCCTGCTGGGACCAAATATTTGTGCTGGCTTTTTCATCGTTGCCCCGTCTTTGATATCACCCGTATGTGGTGGAAAAGGATGTTAAACTCCCAAACACACACCCACCCACCCCTGCGGACGCTGGTCGAACGGCTTTTGCGGGGCGGTCGGTGGTCTAGTGGTTAAGATACTTGTCACCAATGCGAGAGGTCACGGGTTCGAGTCCCACCCGGGGCAAGGAATTTTTCCTTCTCGTATGTGGCACCGTTCATTCGGGCCCGTCGTCGGGGGTTCTCTCCGGGTACTCCGGCTTCCTCCCCCTCTGCTTTAGATACGTTCAGCCCACCAAATTTGAAAAAAAAAACATAAATGCAAATCTAAATTCCGAAATTTAAATAGCTGAGCTGACCCTTCGCACCACGTGATTGTAATGTGTTTATGTCCAGTGTGTGAGAGAATGCGTGTGATTCACGTGAGCGTGCGTGTTGGGTTCAGTTCGCGGCGCTTTGAGCCGATTCAGGAAATTGGGTAAAGCGCCTATACAGTACTCATTATTATTATTATTATTACCGCTGGTAGACGTGCAAAACTCGCCACGTCTGACGGAGCCTTAAGGAATAGGAGATGAGACGTTTTGTCCACACGGCAGCATTTTAACACAACGCTGTGCATGCAGCTTTGTTGGCGGAACATGTGCAAATATTAAAGGCCCGGAAGTGTGTCCAGACGGACAAAAATTTCAGTCCTCTTTGCAAGCACACAAAAAGTGACGAAACGGCGGTGCCGCTTGTCCGTTCTCTTTTCAGTTCGCCTTCGTGACCCCATCTCTCTCTCTCTCTCTCTCTCTCTCTCTCTCTCTCTCTCTCTCTCTCTCTACTTTATGCAGTGCAGTGATGAATCTGTCACAAAAGTCCTGGGATTCTTTATATTCTACTCTATTAGAATACGGGGGGATAACCTGCACAACATTGGCCATATAAGCTAGGCAGTACCGAGAGCGCTTTGTCAGGGTCAGTGTTATACCAGTTATCTAAGTGTGTGTGTGTCTATGTATTTTACGTGTTGTATGTTTCAGTTCATCATGTGTTTTGCCGGGGCTGGTGGCCCATAACAATAAATGTTCGAGTTGTCTCTGTCTCCCCCCCCCACCCCCCTTCTGAGGTTGTTTACACTACAACCTGGGTTCAGCCCGAGTTTACCTCGACTGGTAGGACTCGGGTCAATAGCGTTTACACTACGTTCTCTGTAAGTCTTATCCTGACAATGACGTAGGAAAACTTACGTCATGCCCGCCGTCATGCCTTGACGAAAGCAACGTGACGCCAGCATCAAGTTTAGATCTGAAATGCGGGTTGGCGGGTTCAAACGTTGCAGGGTTGCACCCGGGTCGCTTTTAACCAGGGTTTGTTAGTTAAATGTAAACTGACGCACCAGCCCAACGATCCAACCCAGTAACTTGAATTGGCAGGTGTAAACGGGATCTTAGTCTCTGTCTCTCTCAAAAAGTGGTGAGGGAGTAAACGATGTTAAATACATAACATAGGTTCAGCAGGCTGACTGCCATCAGAAACAAGACAAACGAACAACAACAACAACAACAACAACCACACAAGCACTGTAACAAACACAGGTTTTCTCGCCGGCTTTCTCTGGACATTAATAGCCCGACTCTCACCGATATACGTGAGGTCACGTGAACACGTGTCATTTCAGCAACAGTAGGCCAACAACTGACAAGCTCATTACACAGTCGTAAACTTGTCACAGAGGAAGTACAGTACTACAGTACTAGTATCGCTGTCGGCTCCTTCGTGTGACATCACCATCGCAGGTTTTCAATGTGACACGCGAACGCGTCACCCCTAGTGATACCATCAATGTTAGACAAGATAATGTGATAGGATAGTATAGTACGATAGTTTGTCACACGATACATGTGCACCTAAAAGAGAGGACCGGGGTGCAGGACGGTGTGGGGGGAGGGAGAGGGGGGAGGGGCGTTGAGGTGCTAAATCTGACAGATTGCTGCTAAGAGATCCTGGTTCCAACTTGTTGGCAGTAGAACCTAGCAGTGTTTTATGTACACTATATTGCCGTCAGTCAACACATTAGCTGCGGTCGTTGTTTGTCGTTTAAACGTGTCTTTTCCGCGATTGCTATGGGAGCCGGGACAGCCGAATGGCAGAGCGTTGGGCTTTCAATACTCGGGTCGTGAGTTCGAATCCCGGGTGGAGCCGAATATTTGTGCTGGCTTTCTTCTCGTTGCTCCGTCTTTCATATCACCCATACGTGGTGGAAAAGGGCGTTACTTCCCACGATTACTATAGGCTTCGTAGGAAACTCCAGGCGCTGATTTCGCCTTTCATCTCATCACTGCCACAGTTGATAGTCACTACGCACAAGTAGGTCGGTCCGTGCACTGCAAGCGTGACTCTTCTCTCCGAAAGCACTGCGTCAACAACAATTGATCACACCCGCAAAGTACTTCCCGGGAAACGTGAGCCTGGTTTGATTGCCGTCAGTTTAGTTGTACATCTCTAGCGTGTTGTATACAGATTTCAGCTTAGATATCTGTATTGCTAATGGCGTGGAAAAGGGCACCGGGAGACACATGATGCTTTTCCTTCAGTTTTCCACACTGTGGCTGAGACTAGATGATGGTGACGTCACAGTGGAAGCAAGCCGTGTGAGTTTGTAGAAGACAATTTCTGTTTTGAAACTGTTGAACGTGTGTGTGTGTGTGTGTGTGTGTGTGTGTGTGTGTGTGTGTGTGTGTGTGTGTGCTGGAAATAGTTTGTCTTAATCACAAGAACAGCTCTGAAATTGAATGCAGTGATCTGATGGCAGCGCGAATGACAAAAGAAACGACCTAAAGTTCTGCTAGTCAAGGAGTGACAGCACGTGCACACAGTAGCAGCTCCGGTCGCATATTTCGCGATTTTTTTTTGCCGCCAGTTGAGGTTAACGACCTTGTGAATTGACAACAGACACTGAACAAAACGACCTATAAGTTCCGCTAGTCAAGGGGTGACACAGCACGTGCACACCGAAGCAGTTTCTGTCGCATGTTTCCCTTTTTTTTCTGCCAGCAGTTGAGGTTAATGACCTTGTAAAAAAAAAAAAAAAAAAAGTTACTAGACTTCACACAATGTCAGTGAAAATTAAAACGCCCAGCGATTCTATTTCGAAGGTGTGTAAAATGATATTTTTTGTGTAGGCTGCTCTACAGATAAGCATCAAAACGGTATTCATTCATTGCGCTTGTTTTCTTTTAGCGCAGGTGGTGCGGTCTGGGATAAACGCTTTAGGGTAGAAACGTCAAAACCACCTTCAACGTGGAAATAAAGCTTTGCATGCACATAAAACTACAACACATGTCACTGCCACAGCGCAGAATAAGATAGGAACTTTATATTTCACAGTCTAAACGGCGCAGGCTCTTTAAAATTCAGGTTTTATACTCACTCAAGTTTTAACGAGCCTCTAAACGTGGTGCAAGAAACAGCGCTGACCGTCTATCTCTTACACCCCCAACCCATCCTATTCCGCCAGTTTTTCCGTAATACGGACATGAAGTTAAGAGTTAGGATTAGTAGTTGAGTCACCGTCTGCGCTATGACCAAATCCCAGACGGCAGTAAATGACAAAGTGGCGGCATTACCGCCACGTCAAATGAGGAGTTTCGGCTGCCATCTGCGGCGCCTTCAAAGTGATCTACTGCGAGCTTGGAGTACAAGTGAAACGGCACCCCTGAACAACAGCTATGAAAACAAAGTCACAGGACTGCTAAACGTCTAGGCGGAATTCTCGATAAATAAGTAGCGAAGTCAAATGTCGAGGACCTGAACTAAAAATTGAAACTAAAAGCTGTTTGAAATTCACTGCTCTCCTTGAGGATATCGAATGTAGCAATGTTCTTCTGCCTGTTTGCGTGTCGCTTAATGAAGGCTCTAGACCGAAACTTCAGGGTCAGTGGGTGGGTGTTTGGGAGTTTAACCAAAGACCTTGCCAAGATCTTTGGTTTAACTTTCTTTTCCACTACGTATGGGTGACATCAATGACGGGGCAACGCCAAAAAGGCCAGCGCAAATATTTGGCCCAAACCGGGATTCGACCACACGACTCGAGCTTTGTATCACTCTCTGGTTTAAAAGGGAATTTTACTTGGATTGTATAAAAAAAATAGGTACCATCCAAGGGAAGCAACACTTTCAGTGATGATTTGGCAGACTATGTCAGGTCAGTCTGTTTCTATTACGCAGACAGAACTGTCTTCGCACAGCCTACTATAAATCTCTACACTGACATCATGGCCAGAAAGTTAACAGGCCACAAAGAGTTAACAATGAATACTCAACTATCATAAATGGGTCTGTCTGTAATATCGTCTTCTCGATTGTAAAGGGACGTTAAAACACCGGCCGCAAGTAAAGAGTTAAAACCGAATACTCGTTGATGATAAACACCTATGTAATTCCGTGTTCTCGGTTGTAAAGGGATGTTAAAACCCTACCCTACGGAAACAGTTAAAAAGGAATACGAAATTCTATCCACGGTTTTGTTAGATGATGGAAACAAATGATGATAAATGACACTGTAATATCGCCTTCTCGATTGTAAAAGGGTGTCAAAACTCCGGTCCCATGGAAAGAGTTAAACCTGAACGAATACTAACTGATATTTCATCGACGTTTTTGTTAGACGATTGAAACAAATACAAACGTGCTCTACAGCCTGCTTTCAGTCAATGGGTACTCTCACACGTTATACAGGTTCCTGAGCCCAACTCTCATAAACCTGTAATATGGCTGATCCGTACGGAAATTGCGTTCATCAAAGCGGTTTAGACCGGCGCACGTGCGACTTTCCACCCATTGTGTGCATAAAGCGAGCCATCAATTCCACATAAACTAGAAATTCATCATTTTATATCTTGGAAGAGGGTTTTAATGGATTTTCGTGGTCAGTGCGCCGCTTTGAGACTAGCCCATGCTAAGGAGTTAGGATTTGGTGAAGTTTCACCAGAGGAAAGAGAAAATACTGCTAAAATACACGATCAAAATCTTTTTCTTATTGTCTGCTCAGTGCACTACCTTTTTTTAAGGAAAAGAAATACAACAATATTGCACTTTATAAGAATAA
The DNA here is from genome assembly GCA_018292915.2 of Batillaria attramentaria. Classification (NCBI taxonomy): domain Eukaryota; kingdom Metazoa; phylum Mollusca; class Gastropoda; family Batillariidae; genus Batillaria; species Batillaria attramentaria. The sequence continues at coordinate 2,427,717 of JACVVK020000031.1, read as the reverse complement.
AAAAAAAATAATACATAGTTTTTTTTATAGGGCGCTCCTCTCCAAGCGTCAACAACTCGCTGCGCTTAACACACACACACACACACACACACACACACACACACACACACACACACACACACACACACACACTATTTGCACCCACCCACTCAGTCTAACCTCTAATTTAGCAAATGTAGCGACATCGAACGACCCATGGTACACACAAACAGACTCAACAGAAGTTAACTCTCCAAAGCTTGACGGAAGAGAAATTCTTTTTCCAACCGAAACAAAATCTAAACTGTGAAAAGGAAACGGTAATGACTGCGAAGTGGTTACAAGTTAAGCAAATAAAAGCGACATAAAATGTTATTTTGTTTGTGCCCTGAGGAAGGCGAAAGCCGAAACGTTGACCCGTGCCGTTCTTTGTGAAAGTTCAGTGGTTTCTGGCCCTTTTATGTCGCTTTTATTTTCTAAACTGTGAAGTTTAGAACTTTGAAATCGTGGTAACAGTAGGTACAAAGTCTCACTTTTGCAACCTAATAGAAGTTACACAGATTAAAAGGAAGCGAAAGTGATCAAATGTTTGGTCTCTGCGATGCCATGCGTGTTGTTGATATCGGAAAAAAAGACATTGTTAATGCATTTTTTCTTACTGCAGTTTCAAACAAAAACAATCCCTGCAACAACAAATACATCTATGACTTTAGAAATTTCTTATTTCTTTAAGAGGTTTCAGGCGTCTTTCTGGTCACTCCTTCTTTCTTCAATGCACCTACGTAAATGGACGAACACACAAACACAAAACAATACTCCCCGTCCAGGTAACGGTAAAGAAGGGGAGTGAGAGAAGGGGGAAGGGAGTTTCACAGAGCATAACAACAAAAGTACTTACCGTGAAAAAAAAAACTGTCGGCAGGTTGTTCAGACAGACCAGATAATCCAGCGGGACGCCAAGAGGTGTGCGTAGCTTGTCACAAGACGGCAGCAGCACTGCGACTCAACTGCAGCCAGCAGACGGGACGACCACTCAACCTCTGCACACGGTAGCAGCTCAGTCTCTCTCTCTCGCTCTCTCTCTCTCTCTTGCGGGCGGGCAGTGCTCTTTCGTCACACACGCAAGTCTCGACCGCCACTCCAATGAGCGAGCGATCGACTGGACGGCCCCACGGGCCGCAGACTTCTGGGGCAGGCTGATCCGAAACTCAGTCTTTACACCAAAGTTCCTACCTGGCTGTCTTAACTACACCCCCTCTCGCCCCCCCCCCCCACCACCACGGCCTTCCCCTCGCCCCCTGTATACCCCTAGTTCTTACAGGATCCCCTCCGACGTCCCTCGGCCTCTGATCGCCCCCCCCCCCCAACTCCCTATATCCCCTATTTCTTACCTAACCCCAACTCCGTTCCCGCTCAGCCTCCAAACTTCCCCCTCCCCTACAAGCCCCCCCCCTCCGGACTTTAATCCCTCACCGCTTCACATTAAGTTCACGCTAATATATGAGCTGTAAGGTTTGACGAAGACAAAACGGTTCATTTGCAAGCGTTGCGAAACAGTTCTTAAAGTTGAAGTTTTAAAGGTAGAAGTCAAGGGGACGGAAGGAGGATGTTATAGCTGGGGAGGGGGGGGGGGAATAGGAGTAAGGATAGGGGACAATATATGCAGAATGATATATATGTAGGGGAGAGGTGGGGGTGGTGCAACTAGACCTGTAGACGTGGGTATCGTAGATCTATTATGCTGAGGAAGAATGACTTGGAACTGGAAAATAAAGTGTGTGTAAGTGTTGGGGGTAGGAGGGGAGGGGAAGGGGGGGGGGGGGGAGGGGTAGAGATCTAGAGGGCGTTTCGCTTGTCAGTTTTTTTGATTAAACAATCTGCTTCACCTCATCAGATTTCGGTCCGACACAAATGCCTGTGAAATAAGAGTGGAGGCAGAAAGTTAACATGATACCGTGTGGTTTAACGAACTTGCGTCAAAAAGTACGGTAGGGACTGGCAGTGAAAAGACGAACACAAACACAGTTCCAGCCTGCAAACTGCAAACGATTCCTAAACTGTAGCTTTTAAATGGTCACTGTCGTTTTGGGGTTGTTGTTTTTTTCTTCTTCTTCTTTCTTTCATTAATTTGTTGTTTTTTGTGATATAATTATACTCTTTCGTGTACTCCGTCCCGCACTCTTCGTTCCTCATCTCAGTCCCGCTTGTCCATTCCTGGGTTGCATGACAACACCACCAAGAAGCGCTTTGGATCTCGCTCCTTCCAGTGCTCTGCCCCTGCTCTGTGGAACGCCCTGCCGCCATATTTGAAATCCAGCACCTCCACCCAGTCGATTAGAAGCCACCTGAAGACCCATCTTTTTCTCAAAGCTCTGATGCAGATTCCCCCCTGCCCCCCCCCCCCCCCCCCCATTTTCTCGGGTAACTTGAAAGCATATCCCGCCCACTCCCTCTTCTACATTTTAAAAAGGGACAAAGGTATTCAAAGGAAAATGAGAAAAAAAGTAGGGGGGGGGGGGGCGGGTGTCGGAGGGTATTTTTTAATCAGCTGTTGATATTTGTGCGATTGTGTTGTTCATGCTGTTAAAAAGAAATCGGGGAGAGAAGGGGAGGGGTGCAATATTTCTATTTGATAATGGTGTGTTGAAGCTGGTGTGTGTGTGTGTGTGTGTGTGTGTGTGTGTGTGTGTGTGTGTGTGTGTGTGTGTGTGTGTGTCTGTGCGCGCGCGCGTTATATCACTACGTTCGAAGAAAAATCGGACGTGATTGATTTGACCAAATCTCCCTCAAATGATCTAGGCCAAAGCAACTTACTTTTGAGATACATTTTAATCTTCAACCACGGTAGTCAGACATTTTACGCCGCGGTACGCATAGGCGTTCATCTGAAATTTGGCAAGTGAGTGACAGGTCGGACTATAAAACACAGCAGGAGCCCAGACTATTTTCACGCCTTTTGGTGTGACCCGCAACACCATTTTTCTTGGCAGTCGTGACGTCCGTGGTGGGCAAATACGCCCTTGGTATGTGATACGCTATGCGGTGGTGATACGTACATTTTGTGATACGCTGTGCGGTGGTGATACCTACGTAAAACACACACCAGTTTGCTCCTTGTATCTGACAAGGTATAGGTTTGTGCGGCGTATTTTATGTATCTACTACACTCTAAGAGATCGGCGCACCTACATGTAGCAGGTAAAGTTCGAAAAGGTTTTTTGCCTACTTATCACCACCACACAGCGTATCATAAACCAAGGGCGTTTACCCACCCTGACGTCAGTCATCAGTCAGGGTAGTGAGTGGGTCTCGGCGTGCGTTTGTGTGTGTGTGTGTTTTTTTTTTTTTTACTGTGCAGTTTCGGTTGGGGTTTTTTGTTTTGTTTTGTTTTGTTGTTGTTTTGTCTTAACGTCCTTTTCCATCATTTAAGGGTGATATCAATGGCGGGGCAACGAAGAAGAACCAACACAAATACTCAGCTCTCATTCAGGAATCGAACTCACGACCCAAGCGCTGAAGTCCATCGCCGTTCTAGCAGCTCGGCTCTGTGCAGTTTCGTTTCGTTTCTTTGTCAAGTCAAACATTTTGAAAAGAATTAGTTTTAACACGTTTCGTACCGCGCGCACGAGTATTCCACGTTTCTGACGCTTTTTCGATTTTGTATTCGAAAATCAGGCAAGATGTACAGTTCCTTGACGGCTCATATTGCAGCAAACACGAGCATAAACACAGCGCAACACTCACACGAAGCCAAATTTAAATCCATTGAATAATAATAATAATAATGATGATAATAATAATAATGAGTATTGTATAGGCGCTTTACCCAATTTCCGGAATCGGCTCAAAGCGCCGCGAACTGAATCCAACACGCACACTCACGTGAATCACACGCATTCTCTCACACGCCGGTCATAAACACAATTACGTGGTGCGAAGGGTCAGCTCAGCTATTTCACTTTCGGAATTTAGAATTGCATTTATTTTTCAAATTTGATGGGCTGAACGTTTCCAAAGCAGAGGGGGGGGAAGCCGGGGTCCCCGGAGAGAACCCCCGAATGAACGGTGCCACACGCGAGAAGGAAAAATTCTTTGCCCCGAGTGGGACTCGAACCTCAGACCTCTCGCATTGGTGACAAGTCTCTTAACCACTAGACTTTGAATTAATTGTGATTTTTTAAGGGAGGATACTGGTGCAAAGCCCCAAAATGACTCGGTAGGAACTGAGTTAGGTAAATACCTTCCGCGTAGAAAAAGCCTGTTTCTGCACGCTTCTTTAGTTCGTTTGGGTGAATCAGGATGACCGAGCTGATACAGTGTTGGACCTTCAGTGCTAGGTTCATGAGTTCGAATCCCGGCTAGCTGCAACAACAATAATAATAATAATAATAATGTATACTGTCGAGGCGCTTTTATCCAATTTCTTGAATTGGCTCGAAGCGCCGCGAGCTGAACCCAACACGCACGCGCACGTAAATCACACGTATTCTCTCACACTGGGATCAGATATTTGTGCTGGCATTTTCATCGTTGCCCCGTCTTTGATATCACCCGTATGTGGTGGAAAAGGACGTTAAACCCCCAAACACCCACCCACCTTTCTCTCACACACTGGACATGAACACATAATGTAATGTGTCAATCACGTGGTACGAAGGGTCAGCTGAGCTATCTAAGTTTCGGAATTTAGAATTACATTTATTTTCAAATTTTGCGGGCTGAACATTTCCAAAGCAGATACCAGGAACTTTGAGCTGGCTGTCTGGCTGTTGTTCTGTTTCTGTCTCTGAATTCTCTTCAAACGAACAAACAAACAAACAGCAGCAACAACAAAATGAAAACAACAACAAAAAAATCAAAACAAAAATTTAAAAACACCTGCTACGTCCCCTCCCCCAAATCCCCCCCCCCCCCTCCCAATTAAAAAAATAAAGAAAAAGACCCTACACTGCTTTACTTAGTCTCTACTTACAGTTTGCTCTTATACAGCTATCTCTCCCCTCACCCCTTCCGTCTCTTAATACCCCCCCCCCCTCCCCTTCTCCCGTCCCGTTCTCCTTCTCACTTGAACAAAAGGAAAACTTTCTCCCCACTTAACCACTACTGGCACTCCAAATCTTCCAAATGTTCACCGTCACAGCACTAACAGAAGAAAAGCTTCTTTTTTGTGCTCATTTTTTAACCAGCGAGATTGTGTGATCCATGTGACAGCAGAGGACTCTCATACATTGTACCGGTTTCACCCTTCACTTCCCCGACCGCCAAACAGCCGGGAGGCCCGTTAACACCTCTCTGATAACGTCATTGACAAACAGTCCAGTAACACTTGGCGGGGTCCATGTGTGCACGTGCTGTCCGGCATGCGTGGACTACGCAATACGTGCGACATTAGAGGTGCAGTTCGTTATCTGCAACCCCTTTCACACTCTCTGACTCGAGTTTTACGAGTATGGAAAAGGGTACAGGCCCACTGAGCGATGTCCCAGTCTTCTGGCACGTATATAGTAATAGCGATGATAGCCATGTTCTCCTATGTCAAAACGACCAACTTCAGTACGATGAGAATTTTGTTTTTCGTTGTCGCAAATTTGCGGCATGTCAGTGAGCACGTTTGTAATAATGTAAGAAGTCAGTCACCAAACTTTGCTGTCTGATTTTACGAATAAAAATGTTGGCTTTGGTTAGGAATTGTTTAGACTGAATTGTGGCCCCGCATTACTGCACTCACGCGAAATCTTGAACCCAGAGGGACGCGTATCATTGTGTGCACGAGACAAACTGCGTTTGAAATATTGTCCGGTAACGGTGTCTTTCAGATCTCTCTCTCTCTCTCTCACACACACACACACACACACACCAGCTTCAACACAACATTTCAAACAGAAATATTGCACCCCCACCCCCTCACTTTCCCTCCCAGATTTCTTGTCAACAGCACGAACGCAAGTGAGATATTTCGAAAGGGTCATTCACCTTTGACAAAAACCACTCACCAGTGAAAGTACGACAAGTCGGAGGGCGGTGTAACAAACAGCTTCAGACTGGGCTTCCGCTGTTCAAACAAACGTTCTTACCACTGAATCACAACAGGCGATTAACTACTGTGCAAACCAGCTTAGTACTTTTCTCAGGCCCGAGTACCCTAGTCAAAAAGTCAAACATGGCGCCCACTTCTAAGGTGCTCAAAATGCCTGTGTTGGTGGAATCCGGTGTCATGATGATAGTACTTGTCACAGCGGCGGTCAGCGTGAGACTGATGGCGGAAGACAGTTCACTGGGTGATGACTGTCTTCTTGAGGTCGAGTTGATGCCAGTGTTGCTATGTGCTGCAGTCTGCAGAAAGTGTTGGTTTTGTTTGCTTACGCGTTGGTTTTGTTTTGTTTTGTTTCGTTTTGGTGTGTGTGTGTGTGTGTGTGTGTGTGTGTTGTGTGTGTGTTGTGAGTTTTGTTTGCTTTTTTGTTTTGTTTCGGTTTTTTTGTTTGTTTGTTTGTTTGGGTTTTGTTTTTGTTGTTGTTTTGTTTTGGGTTTTTTTTGTTTCGTTTTGTTTTGTTTTGTTTGTTTTCGTTGGGGGGGGGGGGGGAGGGGAGGCGGGGGAGGGGGATTTTTTTAAAATTCTCTCTGAAACATTTGGCCTAGGCTTGCCGCACAGGCATTCATTCTACATTGAAAAGAGAATGTTCAAAAACCAGGACGACTGAAATTTTAATAAAGGGAAACTTTATAACCCAAACTCAAAAGTGATAACAAGGAGTGTTTACTCCCTGTGGACAAATACAAAACCTGACATGTTTACCCTCAAATAACGCAGCGTTTGCAGATGACATAGATGCATGTTATACCTAAACAGTTTTTAAGTTCTCGCCATAGCACATCACGTCTTCTGCGTCGCTGCCATTGGACAGTTTCTCAAGCCACGCTCTCTCATTGGCTGTTCTGGCCGGCGTGAAGGGTGGGCGTTTCCGGCCCATGTTCCTGAATGAAGACTTCATGGCCTTTGCGTTTCTAAGCGGCGGATGCACGCTTGATTACAAGTGTTGGATCTCCTGGCATGTCGCCGGCTGCGTAAACGACTGTAAGTGCGATTTCATGAAAGGGAAATGATATCTTGACGCGTGAAATACGTGCTCGTAACGGAAACGCAGGAATCCGTAGGCTGTGCTAGGAAGAAAGAGAGGTGTGCCATGCGACAATGACACAAAAGATTACCTTAGAAATTAGCATGAAGTGACGAATCTGCACTTTGGGTGTAACTTCAACGATACGGCAAAAGGGTTAAGGCACATCAAAGGTCGTATTGTGCAACGGCAGATTAACCCTTTTTTCAGGAAGAAAGGGAGTAAGGGTTGAGGGTGGTGGGGGCAGTGCGGGGTGGGGGGTGGGGTGGGTGACACCTTTGGGGTATTCCTAATGTCTTGACAGAAGAGGCGACACCTGCGGTTGAGCCAAAACTGGAGACGCAAGAAGGGCAAATCCTCTGTTAACCTACGGGACCTTTTCAGGGCAATCTCTCAAGCTAAAACAAGGGCCTACTATTACATCTAAAAAAGAGACATACAACAGATATATTGCGCAGAGTGCACACGTGTAACTGTGATGAGTGGCTGACAGCCAGACCCCCGTGACTTTCGCTACGTGACGATCACCACACGCGCCCTTCGGGTAACGGAGCATGGACCCAGGGGAATGTGGGAACCAGTTGGGAACAAGGCCTGAACAAGCGGACAATGCCCCTCCACCGCTCCCCCCCCCCCCCCCCCGCCTCCACCTCCCCACCCCACCTTAGCGAGGAGCGGGTAATCAAAATGGCGGCTGTTTCACTCTTGCTACTACGATTAAAGGTTTTGACGACGACTGTGCTTGAGTAATCATAGATAAGATGGCTGGTGTTCGGGAGTTTAACGTCCCTTTCCACCAAGTTAGGGCGATATCAAAGACGGGACAACGAGGAAAAGGCCACCACAAAATATTTGGCCCCAGCTGGCATTCGAACTCACGACCCGAGCATTGAGAGTCCAACGCTCTACCATTCGGCTAGTCCCTGCTCCCCTCATAGATAAGGTAATGCCATGTGTTTGAAATTAATACCAGAAAATATACGCCTTTTCATTATAGTAAAGTGTTAGCTCAAGTGTTTTTTTGTTTTTTGTTTTTGTTTGATAAATGGCACCTTTCTTTCGGGGAGCCGGGGTGGTCGAATGGTAGAGCGTTGGACTTCTAATGCTCGGGTCGTGAGTTCGATCCCGGCTGGGGCCAAATATTTGTGCTGGCTTTTTCATCGTTGCCCCGTCTTTGATATCACCTTATGTGGTGGAAAAGGACGTTAAACCCTCAAACACCCACCCACCCCACCCACACCTTTCTTTCACACAGATAACCGAAGTCCAGGGCATTGTTTCTGTGCTATCCACATTTGAAAATGGAAAAACTGTGTAATAATAATACATTTTTCAATTCAAATTCAAATCTTTATTGTTTAGGCCATTGGCCCGTCACGAAGCAGATAATTTTGCGTACATTTACCGTGAAATCACTATTAGTACATGCCATTATTGTTTGAAAACACAATACAAAGTATACAAAAAAGGTTACAACCACTGAAAGAAGTCTCTAATTATACACGCTGTGTAACACACACACGCGCGCGCGCGCGCACACACACACACACACACACACACACACACACGCACGCACGCACGCAGAGAGACACAGACGATCCTCTCGCCCGATCGTAATAATAATAGCAGCAGTAGTAGTAGTAGTAGTGGTAGTAGTAGTAGTAGTGGTAGTAGTAGTAGTAGTGGTAGTAGTAGTAGTAGTGGTAGTAGTAGTAGTAGTGGTAGTAGTAGTAGTAGTGGGGTAAGTAATAATAATAATAATTGCTACTACTCCTGCTGCTAATAATAATAATGATAATAATCGCTATGATTAATGCTGTTGTTGACTGGATATCGGTTTTACTGTGTGAAAGAAAGGGACTGTTTATCAACTAGAAAAGCAACTTAAATGACAGCGCTATTACAATGCAAAGACGTATTCATGCTCATATTTCGAACATGGCGCTGTACCTAGTAGCAATCTTCGTCAAAACGTTTTGGCTAACTCCCGTACTTCAAACACGGTGCTTTATGTAAAAGCAACCTTGATCAAAACGTTTCAATCGCAGTTGCACAAGAACAACTCTCCGCCGTTTTTGCTAACCGCCGTATTAGCGGCCGGTCCAATGACCCCCCTGCCCTCCATCAAAGGAGAGACTGTATGCGCCGACAATAATATTGTACGTGTTAAAGGATTAAATAGACACAGTTTTTCTCCTCACTGTCGTGCCAGTGACACGCTTGTGTATATATATAAAGAAAGACACTGGTCACAGTTCTGAGATGAACAATAAATGCAGTTTATTGTAACTTGTCCGTCACTGACAGGACCCCCATCTTAGGGAGAGTTCAATGTGACAGTATTGACACAGTGTCTGAACGGATTAATGTTTATTCGGCTGAACGTTCATTGTTTTTTGTTTTGTTTTACGTTTAAGTGTGAAATGTGCATTTTGCGTTTTACATTTGACCTTATACGAACACTGAGCCGAACGATGATATCAACAAGTTCTTTCTTCCTTTCTTTATTTCGGTAATGGTTTTATTCAACAAAAACAAAAACAAACAAAAAACCCCAAACGAACAAACAAAAAACCTTTAAAAAAAAACAAACAAACAAACAAAAAATCAATCTTGTAACAGATAGTTTAAAGTCTCTATGCTCGTAACGGCGCTGAGATGAAAAACTGCCGCTTTCGAAACTTTAACGCTGTTCACCAGATAGAATTATGTTTCATTTGGCCATCGCGACCGTTTTCGCGACTTTGTGGCTTCTGATATTAAGAGAAATACGATTTTCTTTGAATCTACGATCTATTCCTGAACAGACCGGGGACTCGACAAAGCTTCTAAAACTAGCAACCAATCAGCGCCGTTTAGCTGGTCCGTAGCCAAAGAACGTCGTCTGCTCAGTACGCGGCACACTTCAAACAAAAAAAAAAACAAAAAAAACAAACAATGTTTGCGGCTTTTTGCTGAGATTGCAGATCTTTAAGCCAAAACATCTTAGTGGATGTCAGAATACACAACACAAAGGCCGTACGTGCGGAAAGAGGGAATAATTCAGTATCTTGAGCGCACCAAGTGAGATTGTCCCTAAATTAATCCTCAAGTTTTTTGGGGGACAAGCCTTTGTTTGGTACTGGCTAAGGCCCAACAAAACGTCTTATCTGTCCCCGTTAACGTTTTCTTGTCACCACATCTCCACAGCTGGTGTCCCTACATAACAATCAAGATTCAAGATTGTTTTAGACGGCTTCAGTTACCATGGTCCGAAGTGCTAACCACTACACTACAGGGACCGGTGTCTCTGTATTACTAGTCTACCATGTCACTATGAAAAAAAAAAGATAATTAAAAAGAAAAGATTGTTTTATCCTGAGGCACCTTTTGGGAGAATGGACGAAGCAAAGAATCACAAACATTCGCCATCGAGATAAAACGTAGTTCACATGAATGGACAATATGGAGACCCTGCAAGATCTTAAAACTCGTTTTACGCAAATGTAAATGACAGTATTCAAAGTATAGGCAGAAGTAATAGTGCTGAGGTAAGGTTTAAATTTTTTTAAAAAGATATTTCTGAAACTGTTTACTTTATGAAACTTCGAAAAGCACGAAAAGGATGCTGCATGCTAATCGGGTTTTTTTTTTTCAAGGTTATCCGGCTTTCCTCCCCCAGCAAAAGCAAAATTGAATTATAGGATAGGTATTGGGTGGCGCTGCACCGCGGCGACACGCATCCCTCGGGGGAAGCAGCCCAAATTTCCCGAAAGGGACAATACAGTAATAACAACAACAACAACAACAACAATAAGTTAAAATGGAAAATGAGAGATCGCAAAAACAAGAGCGAGAAACTAATATGTTTGTTACTCTTGTAAGTGCGCATGCCCAGTGTACTTTTTGTATTTTCGCTTACACATCATACATGAATCAGGCAGTCGGAATGTAGAAAATATTTAATGTCCCAGGTCTGCAGGCAAACAAACATCACGAAGTAACATTAAAGTGTAAAATGAGAGATCGCAAAAAAGCACGGGAGAAAACAATACAAAGTTGTTACTTTTGTAACCTGACTCCTTTTCAAACGTGCAAAGTCATGATGCCTGACACCTTTCGTGTCTTAGGTCCATTTACAACTATGAATCGTGTTGACACTTACACTACTGAACATGCTGTATTAGATGTCTGGTGCATTTACACGGTGGTTAAAAAAGAATATGTTTGAAAGCATAACCTACGAGGCGTGATCTGAAAAAGGGAAGGGTGGATTACAAAAGGTGTTTCAGAGGAAGTTGAAGCAGAGTGCAAGTTGACAGTTTTTCTCTCTCTCTCTCTCTCTAAAACACAAGAAAAACAGTTAGTCACGAACTCATTCAATAACATTCTGAGGGTGACATGTCACTGTGTCCTGAGGACAGATTTTTTAGGGGAAAAAAGATCTCTGCATCACGAGAGGGTTAACAGAAAAAAAAACACTCACAAACAAACAAACAAGTAAGCTCACATCTCGCATCCCCGCGTCTCTATTGTGGCACTGTCACGAGGAGAGTATCAGTAAGTCATGTTTTTGCCGGGTACTTAACAGTCGCTGAATGACAGCTGCCTTGAATGCCGAGGACATGATACGTGCAACGCCTCTATGCGACCGTACGTAGCGAATATAGGGCCTACCTTTCAAACTCCCTCACAGTGGCCACCAAATGGCATGCACTCTTTGTTCTTCCTCTGTTTAAAAAACAAAACAAAAAAAAAACTGTTGAAAGTTCCTCGCCGAAGCCTCAAGACAGAAGCCGAGCGAGCGTTTAACTTCGCTGTTCCGTCACTCTGGAACGCACTACCTGCCTACCTGTGTGTGTGTGTGTGTGTGTGTGTGTGTGTGTGTGTGTCTGTGTGTGTCTGTGTGTGTGTGTGTGTGTGTGCGCGCGCGCGCGCGCCCGTGCTTGTGTCTGTGTGTGTGTGTCTGTGTGTGTGTGTTGCATATTTGTTGGTATGAATGCTGGAGTACGCGCACTGAGTCACTTTGTGAGAATTTTGCGCTATATAAGTACGATTCATTATTATTATTCTTTCCTCACTGTCAAGAACCCCACATCCAATACGGTAAGCTGTATTATGTCAACCGACTTGTAGAAACAAAGACAATAAACTTACTAGACTTCTCGCTTTTTCTTCCTGGAAAATGTCTTCTGGTTTTTCATTAGTCGTTCTACACACTTCAGTCCCTGAAATAATTATAACGCATGCAGGGTGGGGTGGGTGTTTGGGGGTTTAACGTCCTTTTCCACCACATAGATAACGCATGCAGTATTGCATCAGTGTGCCGGCCACCCCCACCCTGTGGCACCTTTCATTCGGACCAAGGTTGTCTCCGGGTACTCCGGCTCCCCCCCCCCCCCCCCCCTCTCCTCTGCTTTGGAAATGTTCAGACCACAAAAATTCAAACTACTTCCGAATTCCGAAACCTTGACTGCGCTGATTGGTTGCTATTTTTAGAAGATTTGTCGAGTCCCAGTCTGTTCAGGAATGGACCATATAGGCTCAAAGAAAGTCGAATTTCTCTAATAGTAAAAGCCACAAAGTCCCGAAAACGGTCGCAATGGCCCAAATGAAACATCCTTCTATTTAACAAACAGCCTTCCAGATTCAAACTAGCATTGTTGTTCTCTACCAGAAGCGAGAGTATCTTGCATAGTTTAGCCATATTTCTTTACAAAGCTTTAAAACACCTTGAATATGCTGCGTCATGATGATCAAGCATAAACTTGCTAGTTACTTTGTACGTGTACAAATTTTGTCAGTCAATCATGTGTATGAGTCTTGTTGTACTCTGTTTACTCCCCCTTCCAAATGAGGGCTGTGACCCCCTTATTGGAATAAATTCGTATTCGTATTAAACAGCCTTAGAACTTCGAAAGCGGCAGAGTTGGTTTGTTGTTGTTGTTGTTTTTTTAAATCTCAGCAGTGTTTCAGTGGAACCTAGAGGCTTTAACCACTGGACCAAATCCCCTGCCGTCTGAGATACTTGCCTGGCCACCTGATCCACCTTCTCGTTGACCTCCAGGTGCCCCAGCCATCGGCAGCTTGGTCTAAAGTATCGGGGTCTGTGTGTGTGGTGGTAGATCACCTTACAGGTCCCATACGTTTTACGACAGTTTAAATAGCCAGCCAGAAATCCTCGTCCGATTACTTTTGTGTGTTAGGCACGGATCGGCGGCTCCTCTGAAACCTATCTGCTGCCTGATCATAGCGCGGTGGTAGAAAGATAGATCGGTTCGGGTTTTGTGTGTGTGTGTGTGTGTGTGTGTGTGTGTGTGTGTGTGTGGTTGGTGTGGTGTGCCTGTCATTTCATTGCACGGTATGTATTATACGGAAGGTTTTGACGATACGCAATGTGTCACAAATACAAATACGCCCTCTCAGCTGTAACGAAGAGGGAGTTAGTGGCGGGGGGGGGGGGGGGGTGAAGGGGGAAGTTGGCCGGAAGGACAGAGGTGTGTATGCGTGTGTCTGTGTAAGGGTGGGGTGAAAAGATGGTGTACGGGCGCAGATACATGATCGGAATGACACAGCGTGTTTGGCCCAAGTTTTTACCAAGTTCGATTTCAAAATAATGACGTGCTTACATGACCTGACACGAACTGCTACAGTTTCCTGTTTGTCACGCGCAGAGCTCGCAACCCAATCGTTCTGATATGCCCTCAAGCTAACCGCTCTTCAGTATTTTCCTCTCGTGTGCCGATTCGCTGACGGACCGGAAATAGTCCTGTGCGCTGAAGAACAGGTGGATTGATTGCACAGGTCCAGTTCAGTTGGTATCTCTGCGCTCGGTAAAGCCCATATGCACTCTATCCCATCCCTCAGAGGTCTCCCCAGTGTCGTGCGTGTTTGAGACAAAGTAGATTGGTACCGCATAACCACTCACTAGCGACCAGCGATACAGGTTACATAATTGTATGCACATCATTACTGACGTGAGTTCAATCAAAGTTTTAATCAAAACAGCCAAGATAGATCTACCACATGAAGGCTCTGAACCGGTTCGGATACGGCCTCACGCAAAGACACGAGGCTCTGAGCCGGTTCAGACACAGCTTCAGTTCACGGTAAGACATAAGGGTCAGATACAGCCCCACACAAAGACACAAGGCGCTGAACCGGTTCAGGTACAGCCCCACTCAAAACGCAAAGCTATGAACCGGTTCAGATACATTCCACACAAAGACGCAAGGCTATGAACCGGTTCAGGTACAGCCCCACACAAAGACACAAGGCGCTGAACCGGTTCAGGTACAGCCCCACACAAAGACACAAGGCGCTGAACCGGTTCAGGTACAGCCCCACACAAACACACAAGGCACTGAACCGGTTCAGATACATCCCCCACACAAAGACACAAGGCTATGAACCGGTTCAGATACATCCCCCACACAAAGACACAAGGCTATGAACCGGTTCAGATACATCCCCCACACAAAGACACAAGGCTATGAACCGGTTCAGATACATCCCCCACACAAAGACACAAGGCTATGAACCGGTTCAGATACATCCCCCACACAAAGACACAAGGCTATGAACCGGTTCAGATACATCCCCACACAAAGACACAAGGCTCTGAACCGGTTCAGATACATCCCCACACAAAGACACAAGGCTATGAACCGGTTCAGATACATCCCCCACACAAAGACACAAGGCGCTGAACCGGTTCAGGCACAGCCTCACGCAAAGACAAAAGGCGAGTCAGTGTGGGCATGATATATAGAAACTTGTAAAGGCATCATGGGACGGATTAGGACACGAGCAAACGACGGGAACAGATGCACTCGTACATTGTCAAGATTTACAAATCAGTAGAGACGTGGGTGCACATCACACTCAAAAATACGACTTAATTTTTAATTGACAACAAGCTACGAGTGCCTATGGATGGCGAATGCCACCACAATTTAATAGTCCTTGTAGGACTCCCTCTCTCTCTCTCTCTCTCTCATCCTACCCGCCTCTGAATACTCTCGGCAAAATGTGCAGGACGGGTCCACAATAGTGTTTTGTTTTTGCCAGAGGTGCCCCGGACTCGGTCTTGGCACGCAAGTTAGCAACGCAAGAAGCTGTTTATGGCAAAGGCCACATTCCTCTGCATTGTAAACGATAGTAAGTAAGACCGTGGTGTGACACGCGAACCGCGGGTTAGGCTTTAAATTTCCCTTCAAACCAGAAAATCTCTCGCTTTTTGTAAAGGGATTTGCGTTTGGTCCGCCGGTACGTATCGGGACAATAATGGAAGCGGAGCCGCCGGCGAGAGAGAAATGTTTATCGTTATCTGGAAAAAGGGCGTAAGTGCCTGACAAATCCGTGGCGCTTAGGTCCGTTGTCCATGTGATGGTAGCAGTGTTGGGGTATAAACTATGGACGAAGACTACAGCTACAGTAATGCAGACGTTACGATAAATAATGGAATTCGGAAAGAGAACGATTGTGCAAGGTCTGTTTTATGCCTTCCTGTCTAAAAGAAAAAGCAAGTCAAAGGTATCCAGAGTTGCCCGGGAACCACCGGTCAGCCTGCGAGGATGCGACAGAAATACGGCCGCGGCAAATACGACAGAATTTAGTCGCCCGTTCAGTCTTGCTGTGGTGTAAGGCTGCTGTTTTTCTGAATGAGAAAGTCAGGGTTAAAGGGCCGCAACTTCTCTCTCTCTCCCTCTCTCACGCACGCACGCACGCACGCACGCACGCACGCACGCACGCACACACACACACATCAAATTTTGATCATGTGGTGCGCATGTCAAGCTTCGAACGCCGAAACTATTCAGTACCTACGAATTACCAAGATGTTAACAGTCAGTCCTGTTTGGTTGTAACCGAGTTAATAGAAAACCTATCTTCCTTGGCAGGCGGCCGCTCTAAAGTCAGCCTGCTATAAATAAAACAACCCCATGTGGTTCTACGGTGCCAGGCCAGCGGCCCTCTGATCATGATGCAGTTCTTTGATGTTTTTAACTTGACACAGGTGACTGTTTTGGGTGCACACTGATTGTTGATGCTTGCTAAACGCGCATTTAGATCCTTGAAACTGAAAGTTGTAGGCATAGTACACACCGTCAGAATCGTAATGTAATTGTCGTGTATACGTCTCATTTGCTCGACTTGAAGCTGCGACGCGGAGCTATGCTGGCTATAAAAATATCCAACCAACATTATTTCCCGCAAGTTTGTCAGTGGCGCCAACAGAGACTGAGGTGTCCAGAACCTGTCAAGACTACTGCTACTGAAGCGTCCTCAAGTGTGCATCCATCCGCACATGAACGTGTCCCTTAACGACCGACTTATCTATAGACTTAACGGAAGACAAGTTTTGTTTTATGGCCGGCGGGCGTACAGTCGCCCCCACTAGTGGACGACTGGAGTGCACTGATTTGCCCCTGCTATGCCTGACTGGTATACATTTGCACCCCCTAACGGGCGAACTATACCAACTGAGCCCCTATAGTACATTTCGTACCGCGCACGAATATGCACGAAGAGTTTTGACTCTTTTTAGGTTTTGGCCTTTTATGCGAAAATCAGGAAAGATTAATGGTTCCTTGAGGGCTCTCATTGCAGCAAACACGAGTAAATCAAAGTGCCACACTCCCACTAAACCAAATTTAAATCCATGCAGACATTTTTTTTTTAATTGAGGCGTACTGGTGCACAATCCCAAACTTACTCGATAGGAATTGAGTTAAACCTAACCCTGTACCCGGATCCTTGCTTCTCTTGGTCGGTCTCGGTCAGCCCGATCTGGGCATCGTCGCAGGGGCCAAGAGAAGCGAGGACCCGGGTACAGAGTTGGTTTAAACATTTTTTATTCATTGAAGCCGGATCACCGTCAAGCAGTAACAGTATTACGTTGAAAAAGAGCGCAACTAGTAAAAACTTATATACGTGCTCATCTAAACCAATTAACGAAAAGCATGGCGGAGAAATTGGCGTGGAAAATCTGACTGGACTGAGATGTAAAGACATAAAAAAGAGAGAGGGAAAACTAAGAAGAAGAAGAGAGCAGGAAGAAGAAAGGAAAGAAGAAAGAGCATATCAAACTTTACTGTCAGTGGTGGTGGCAACAGCCCGCCCGCGTGGACGCAGGTAATTTAAGTGGCGAAGCGACCCGAAAAATCAATAAATTGTTGAACTGTTTGGAAAAGGTACAGAGTTGAGTTAAACCTGTCAAAAAATGGATGGCTCGCAAGATGTTCTTGTCTTTGATGTTATTCCGCATTGACTGTGAATCCAACTTCGGCAAGTCGTCGGGCCAAAACGGATTTTAAACAAGATGGCCACCAGCCCAATATGTTGTTTCCATTCAATGACCTGCTGTAGTCACAGTCGTAGTCGTTGTGTCATGTATGCAGCCCGCGCGCACACGCCGGAACGCAAGCTCTCTGACATCAAGCATGCTGACATAAAGAAAGTACTGAAAACCCTTATCGTGCCTCTATGCACTTGCAAAAACCCAAACACATGAGGTCGTGTGAGCTCGCCTAGCTGTTTGACGTCACAACTTTTTGGCGTATGCAAGGTTCTACATGGGTGAATGAATTCTTGTAATAAAGTCGTTCCCTTTTGACAGAGTTACTTCCCGCAGACCTGACTGACAGACGATTGCTTACTGGTATCGGAGAAGAGACCCTCTCTCTCTCTCTCGCCTTAGACGCACCCCCCCCCCCTACACACACACAAACACACACACATTATGCAAAGACCTTGGAATCAGAAAGACGCCTCACTCCTGCCCTCGTAAGAGAGACATATAGCGGGACAACGCGAAGAGTTGTCTGCCCGCATTAGCGCGCATCCTAGATCTGGCCCCTATAGTGACAGCATGGCGGAAAGTGGAAAGCGATCACAAAAGCCGGGCATGCAATTGTGTTCTGCGCCGAATTGTTCAAATAACAGACAAATATAAACGGGGAAATACTTCTTTTGGTATTCCTGTTGAAAAACAAACATTTTTTTTTTCGCTTTCTTGTCAAAAAAAAAAAAAAAAGACCTCAAGTGGTACGTGTGCATGCAGTGTAAACAAACAGTAAACACACGCGGCTGACGCAGATACAGCGTAATTTTTTTTTCCCTGACAACTTTACAAATCACGGTGACTTAAATTGTGCTAGCGTCTACCTGCATCTAAATTCAGAACACACACACACACACACACACACACACACAGAACAAAATCATCCGGCTGAACTTCATTCTAACCATTGTAAAACCATATCACAACATAGAATCTGCTGGATCGTCGGTCGCAGATATGATTAATGCTGAGTTAGCAGGAAGTATTCGGCGGATGCGTCCATCTTTGGATCTCTCGCACATTCGATCTTTCTGTGTTCCGTACTAGTTTTACTTGAACACATCGAACGAAATGCATTGCGTAGCCTACGTACAGCAGTGAAAGCCAAACTAGATCTTTCGTTCGTCCTCCGGAACTTTGAGAGTACTTAATATGTTTTCCATAGGCCTAAAACACATGCGACTGAAATATATGGGGGAGACCACCTGTCAGTCGCTGACATCTTCGTTTTTGTTTATTTTGTTAAAATGTTTTACGGCGGCTAGTGTAGGGTTGGGTCAAACAAACAGACTTTTTACAAGCATGCGGATTCTATACTAAATTTACGCCAGTCACACGTCGTGGATGCGGCGATTTTGGTTTTCACGTGTGATGCTATGTGTTATGTTTGGGAGAAAACATAATCTTGGCTCCAACTTCGATACCGATCTTGGCTCCAACTTCGATATCGTAGGCATACCTACCTCTATTTTTCAAGGGGGAAATCTACAGAAAGGTTTTCCCGTTCCTGGTGTTCGCTTCTGACAGCAATTCGGCGCTGCACAGCGCCATTGCACGCCCGAATTTTTGCGTGGTTTCTGGCTTTCTGCCATACTGCCATTACTGCGTAGATCTGCGGGATGCGCGCTAATGCGCGCAGACAACTCTTACGCGTTGTCCCTCAAAGGGAGGTAAGTGAACTATTCCAAGATCTTTGCATTATGCTTCTGAGTGTGAGTCAGTGGCAAAAACGAAACCCACTGAAATTCCCGCTTTCCACATGTCAAGTTGTAGAGATCGCAAAAAAGATACTGCATTTCGATGCAAAATAATTTCTAGACCATCCCAGAACATGCTGGTGCAGTAACGTCAGTAGATTACGTCACATTGGAAAGATATCGAACCTTCCAGTAAGTTGAGGAATGTTCTAGATCTGACCTGTTCAGTACGTAAGCAGCCCTGCACAGCGTTCTGGGTTCTTCTTCTTTCATGAATTTGTTCTCCGTGCATATTCTGTTCATAAAGTATTGGAGTTGTATTCTGTTGTATCCCGTGTCTTCTCTGCGATTGCACGAAGATGGCGACATAGTAGAAGTAAAATACACCACGTCTCCAAACAGAGGAATTCGGAAAGAAAGTGGCGAGACACCCCCAAGAAAAAACAGCATCACGTCAATCAAACATGACGCACTTACTTTACGTCAGCGCGCGTGCGTCTCTTCTTCGATGTTTGTGAGGCGTGTGGCTTGCAGAGGAAATGTGCTGTGAGTACAAATTTTCGAGTCAACTGACGATAACGGCTGCAGTGAATTTTTCTAATTTTTTTGTATATTTTTTATGGCACCCCAGGCTCATTATCTATGTATAGTAGGAGCGATTTTGAGATCTAAAGTGTGTTCACCAGCACTTTCATCAGGTACGGCTTACGCCAAAAGTATAAAAGCGACAACCTCCAAAATTCACTTAGTTGAGAGTCCGTATTCATGCTATCGATGTCCAAAAAATGGAGTGGTTTAGGTAAATATTACGCCTTTAAACGCCAGAAAGCCACTTTTTCTGAAAAGGGCGATAACTCGCAAATCATGTGTGCAATCGTACCTGGATCGGGCCTTCTATTCAACAATCTTGATTCATTTAGAAACCCCAAATTTGAAATCGATCGGTTCAGTATTTTCGGAGAAATAGGCATCTGAACTGGGTTCACATGCAATGTCAACTCAGGCTCGGTTTACATGAAAACTATAAGAGCGACCATTTTCTAGTAGTGACTCTGTTCAGAGTCCGTATTCAAGCTATCTACTGCCAAAAAATTGAGTGATTTAAATAAATATTACGCCTGTACACGAAAGACAACCAACTTGTCTCAAAAGGGCGATAACTCCCAAATCACTTAAGCAATCATCACACGCTTGAATCGTCTAATGTACCATTTTGATATATTTGGATACCCCAAATTTGAAGCCATTCGGTTAAGTATTTTCGAAGAAAAGGGCCCGGACACAATTCACACACACACGCACACACACACACACACACACACACACACACACACACACACACACACACATCCACACAGACGGCACTCACTGAGGAGGAGAAGTGCATTCGGTGCACTATACATGCCATCATCGATGACGTACGTTTTTCTTACGTCATTGTCAGAGTTACACTTGCATAATCGTCTCTGCGGGAGATCGGCAGTGACGTGCGTTTGTACCACAGATGCTTGCCCATGAACGTGGAAAATTTAGCCCGTCCTATGATGTTGTTTCCATTACTATGGAAACAACATAAAAAACAAAAAAACCCTACTTCATTATCCCTTTCGGAAAACTTGCGCTGCTTCCCCTGGGGGAAGCGCGTCGCCATGTACCTTTTTTTAAATTTCAATTTTGCTTGGGGGAGGAAAGCCGGATAACCCAGAAGAAACCCCCGGTCAGCAGCCCGGTAGTCAGGAAAAACTGGTTTCACACACATCACAAGCTCGACCTGGGCCCGTATGTAGAACTCGAGGTTAATTTAACCCACGGCGGCTACGGGCCTAACCCAGACTAGGACAAAAGAAACCCCAAAACAAAATTAAATAAAGAAGGAAGCAAAGACTGAAAGAAATCCTTAACGGCATAGGCACCTTGCTGGAATGGACCCGCTTCCTGACTTAAAACCAAAAAAACAACAACAAACAAACAAACAAAAACCAACAACAACAACAACAAAAAACCCAGAAAGTTTAACCCTAGAGCTAGTTTAGTTCGAGGTTAGACTCTAACCCGGGGCTAAACTCCCTAACCCCGACTTTTACATGCTTCGCCGCGACAGCGGGGGACGGCCGTCCAGTAGCGCAGCGGCTAAGTCCGACGCGCTACCTATTAGCCCACCGCTCAGATTGGCTAAAAACTGGGCGTATAACGTACTAGTACAGCCAGTATATAGAGGAAGTTGAGTAATTGCAGGAAATGCCCTGATTATGTCACACACAGCTTCGCTTAATGGCCGCCCTGATGTCCAACACGACATTTCTCTTATGTGCTCTGGCATCACTTGTGTTGAACTTGTCAGCCCTGGTGCAGTTCATATAATTAATTCTCTCTTTCCTTTACAGTTTTCGCGGGCCCTGGGAGTTTATGTCCTGTGGGATGCACTGAGTGTTGAGTCAGACTGAGAGGTTTTGGGTAAAACTTGACTGGCAGTGAGTAACGTAACGAACTAATTGCTACCCGGCTGACGGTACATTAACCACTACTGATGGGCAGCTTTACTGATAACAAAACTTGAAGAGGAGTATACTATGTGAAGCTGTGGAAGATTTTCAGCCAAAAAAATCAACAATCAGAACTAGTAACAAATATCTACCCCCACCCCCACCCAAAAATACAAACAAACAACAACAACAACAACAAAACAACAACAAACAACAAAAAGCAAACAAACAAACCCAAAACATAAAAAAACAAAAAAGCAAACAAATTAAAAACAAACAGACAAACAAGCAAACAAAAACTGAACAAATGTCCAACAACAACAATAAACACACAAACAAAACACCAAAACCAAACAACAATAAAAATCACAGGCACACCGGAAAAACAAAACAAAACAAAAGAATACAAAAAACAACAACAAAAACACTTACCAAGTGCGTTGAAATTAATTTTAGTGAAAATGTGAAAAACGATTTGAGTTTTCCGTCACAAGCCTACTGCTAAAATTATGCCGGCCATTCTACCTACTGAATGAAACGAAAACTGGCTGTCTACCACTGATCGAAATTGTCTACGTTACAATTCAGTGCATGAACCCTCTTCTTTGATTTCTTCGCGTACCGTATTGCCTCCCAGACTGATTGGCTAGATGAAGGACCGAGGTTCTAAATCTATCAGATGGTTGAAAAATGTCCGTTGATGTTGGCAGAGCGTTCGCATTCCACACATAACCAAAAGACTACCCCCACTTGATACACACTTGCACCTGTAATAACTAGCCCCCCCCCCCCCCAAAAAAAAAGAAAAAAAAAAAAAAAAAAGTGCAGTGAGTTTGTGAACCTGGGCTTGTCTACGTGCGCTTACGCACACTGCTGAAGTGAGGAATGAGCTAATTCGCCAGAAGTCTTCGTGATATATTGCACCGACTCCATCCAGATAGGATCAAAGGACTTGGAAAGGTTTAGTGTTTTTTATCGGCAGGTAATCCGTGGGAATGCCACTTGTATGGTATCAATGCTTACAAAGCCTCACTCTTTCTTGGCATTCATTTCCATTCATTGGATAAATTCACTGAGTGGTGTGGACTGTGGCACTACTGAAGACGGAACACTCGTGTAAACAATAAATCAGTACAGCTGTGCTGGTCTGCACGTAAACATGTTTTTAATCGAAGCAAATTAAAACGTTTCAGCTGTGTGTACTGTGGAAGCAGGAGGGTCAATCACTGAGTGGGGATTCAGTTGGGAAGGGTCGGGTTCGGGTGGAGCCGGGGAGTGGGGCCGGACGGAGGCCGGCCGTGCAGCGGTTCTTCGGTAGTGACTGAGTATCGCTGGCACCTGGCATTGAGTATACTGACACTGACTTCAGAGATGACCTCGAGTCAACCGCCAGTTTAGTCAGACCAGTTGGTGATTTGTGACGCCGCTAACTGCAGACGGCTGTCGTTAACTGCAGACAGATCGCAGAAACTGATGATAACTGGGATACATCACTAATTTGGTAATTAAATCACAATGATAATGTTAACACGCCTCCACCTAAGGATTTGTTGATCAATAAAAGCAGCAAACATAACGTAGTTTAATAATTTGCGTTCCGTGATAATTTAATGAGAACTCCCGAACTAATGCGGTGCTGGCCTTGACCGCGAGTGCGCGCGAGGTACAGGCGCGTGATTTGCGGCAGAGGAAATCTGCAGATTTCACAGAGAAATCACAGAGATTTCTACTGTTTTCGCTGCAGCTGCTAATCCCACAAAAGCCTTGTTCAGTATAATAAAAGGGTATGTAAGATCGCTGGGGCAAAGGGGGAAAAGGCATTGCAGCAGACGACAGCGGTCCCGCCGGAATGTCTATAACGAGATGAGCGGGAGTGCGGTCAGTGCGTGCTCCTTATTTCCCACATGCGCCAACAACCGTTGACTTTCTGCAGCGACAGTCTGCAGTTAGCGACGTAACAGTGACTACATCAGTATAGAGGGGAAACTACTCAGGTCAGTCAAATGTTACTGGGAAAAAAAAAATTCAAACTGAAAAACGCCGGAACAACTGACTTGAACCGGTGTAGCATCCGGTCCGGTCCCCCCTCTGAAGTAGTCCCCCGGGGGACCAATTCGTGGCAAAAACTGCTCTGTAATGGTCCCCCCCTTAGACATCCAGCCTCGTTTTCGACTGGTCCCCCTGGGCGATTTTGGTCCCCCCTCGCATCCAAAATAGGCCCCCTCTCGAACTGGTCCCCCTCTTTTCTAACCAATGTAGAGCTATGTCAGTATTTATTTTTAACTTTATTGTTACAAAACTTTATTGTCCCCAAAAGCACAGGGCCATAGGAACATTTTTTTTTCTTTTTTTTTCCCGATTTATGTGCTTGTTGTTATTTTTGTGTGTGTGAGATATATTTGTTTGGTTGTTGGTTCTTGTTTCTTTCAGTTGTTTTTTTGCATTGGTTCTTTTTTGCTGTCCACATTTCCTGTCATTTTTTTAAACTGGAAATAGCATTTAGAGAATAACATCAAAGACCAAGTATCTAATATTTTCTATACAACGCCATAGAAAAAATATTTCTTCAAAATTAAGTAAGTGTCCATGACATGAAAACTAGTTGCCACCTTTGGCTTTCAGCGTACTTCAAGTAGACAGTCAAGACTGAGTACCAGTGTCTCAAATCATGACCCTTGAAACAACAAAAACAGCAGAAGACTAACAGTTCTGGTCTAAGGAGTGACACAAAAAACAGGAGCAAAGTGATGTCCAAGATTCATTATATAAATTACTCTGTCTGTTTTCAATGGGGCCGATTGCCAAACTGGCCCGTATTTCAGCCACCTAGGTTGTCGGCCTGGAGCCTCTCTTGTGAACACATACACGGGCGTGTCCAAGAGGGTGGCTGCAGCAAATATCTCAACCTCGGTGGCCCAAGTACGGAATGAATTGTCGTGTACTTATAATTATAGGCATGTTTGACACGAGTCACGTGACGTGTCAAGAAGCGTGGCGACCGTTTATAATTATAGGCATGTTTGACACGAGTCACGTGACGTGTCAAGAAGCGTGGCGACCGTTTTCTCATCCCACAAAAAAAAAAAAAAAAAAAGAGAAAACAAATCTAAACTTTTAAAAGTGATTTAACTTCGTAGATTTGCCGTTCTATGTAGCCTATACTTTTGTTTTTTAGTGGCGACCGTTTTCTCATCCCACAAAAAAAAAGAAAAGAGAAAATAAAAAAAACAAAAGTATAGGCTACATAGAACGGCAAATCTACGAAGTTCAATCACTTTTAAAAGTTTAGATTTGACACTGTAACCTTGACCCAGTTCAAGATCATCTTGAATAACATCTCTGTACAAAAATGAAAATAATTATACATATAATGAAAGAGGTGTGTGTGTGTGTGTGTGTGTGTGTGTGTGTGTGTGTGTGTGTGTGTGTGTGTGTGTGTGCGCGCGTGTGTGTTTGCGTGCGTGCGTGCGTGAGTGAGTGTGCACGCGTGCGTGCGTGCGTGCATAATGTGTGTGTGTGTGTGTGTGTTTGAGAGATGGGGGGAGGAGAGAAAGTGTGGGGGACGAGAGAGAGAGAGAGAGAGAGAGAGAGTGAGTGAGAGATCCAGAGTCACGTTTTCTACTGAGTTGACACACACTATAACAATAAAGTTAAAAATAAATACTGACATAGCTCTACATTGGTTAGAAAAGAGGGGGACCAGTTCGAGAGGGGGCCTATTTTGGATGCGAGGGGGGACCAAAATCGCCCAGGGGGACCAGTCGAAAACGAGGCTGGATGTCTAAGGGGGGACCATTATAGAGCAGTTTTTGCCACGAATTGGTCCCCCGGGGGACTGCTTCAGAGGGGGGACCGGACCGGATCCTACACCGGCACTGAGTGCCGGACTCAGGCTGAAAGTAACAAGCAAACAAGAACAATTACAAACTAATATCTGTACATGACTACAATAGTCAGTTCAATAATCATTGTTAAGACTTGACGCGACGCCGGACACCTGACAAAAGAAGAACTTGACGTTGCCCCCCCCCCTCCCCCCCCCCCCTTCGGCAGTTAAGTGATTATAGTCAGGACGGATTCAGATCATAGGAATGATGATGGTGATGACTCAGTGATGAGTGGTGATAGTGATGACCGCCGTGGCTCGGCTGGATCAGTGATCAGTCATTCGATGATGACGATGGCCATTCAAGTTGTACGGCGCCGCCTCAGTCCACACTGACACACAAAAACAACAACAACAACAAAACAATCATGCAGTGAGCTGTCCATTTGGCCCTTGAGCTGAGGCCAAGTGTCGGCTGAGTCAGTGTTGCCACTGAGTTACTGGTATCAGTCAGTGAATGCCTTTGTTTCACTGACGGAGGCGGCTTAGTATAGTCAAAGGCCCTACATTACTATTAGTAATGTCTCAGTAGGGTCTTTGGTATAGTTTTGCCGTGAAGTTACTCCGGGTCAGTGCACCTGACTGACTGACCTAATGGAAATCCCAGACTGCTATATAAAACAGACAAAACTTTATAAAATAAATATATACATGTCTCCGTGGTGGTGACATATTAAGCAGGTACCCCTTTCTCAACTGCGAGTGTAGTCCGTCGCAAAATGTCGTCATTTGGTCTACCAATAGTGTGCCTCTATCCACCTTTCGTTGCTGCGGTGGAGTTGGGTTGGCACTGGAATAACCTCCCTTGGTGGCGACTTCCGCAACAAAACAAAAGCGAAACTTTATTCCTTTTCAGGTTTGTCTTATTTTTCACAAAATGTCTACACTTCTCCGATCATCACAGATTTACGGATGTTAACTTTAGTTTGTTCATTGTTTATTGAGACAGTTTAATCGTGTACAAGACTGATTTGATGAATTCACCCCGAGCGCTTCCCCGGAAAAGAACTAGTCATGAGCTACATGTCCTGTCCCGTTGATAGATTGGCCATCTGCATTTTATTCGCGCGTAGTTTACTCTTCTGATTGTACAAACATTTGTTTTTGCAGTGGCGTGTGTGGCGATGGATGAAGCTAGTAATGGCGTTGGGGATGGGGATCCGGGCTTAACGTCTCAAGGTGCAATGCTGGATCAAGCAGACGATGTCAATGGGAATCAAGAGGCACACGATGAAGATGGTACATGACATAACGTCATGACATGCATATGTAAATTGTGGCATATACATACCTTTCTGGCATTGGTGGACGTATCAGTGTTTGGCTGCATACTGATGTTCATGTCAGTTTCACTAGGCATGTTTTGTAGGACTTTGCTGAGCAGCATAACCCGTGGCTTTTGTCTGTAAATTAGGCTCACACGACAGAGGTTGCGATTGGCTGATGCCCTGTGATTAGCAAATGGTACCCTTAACATGTCTTTCAAAACAAATTTGAAAACCCACCTCTTCACAGCCTTTAACCAATAGCTGTTGCCACATCATCATCTTGCTGGTCATGTGTGTGTGTGTGTGTGTGTGTGTGTGTGTGTGTGTGTGTGTGTGTGTGTGTGTGTGTGTGTGTGTGTGTGTGTGTGTGTGTGTGTGTGAGCTGGGGGCAGCCCACGTATGATGCTGCACATCATGTGTTTTTAGTTAAATGTATGTGTGGAGGCATGTTGTGTGTGTTTCTGGGTGAGTGAGTGTGTGTTCTTTGTAAGGCGCCCTGAGCTCCCGCGAGAGGGAGGGTGTCCCTGAAGTACCCATTTTATTTTTATTATTATTATTATTATTTATATATAATTGGGCTACGCTGCTCAGTAAAGTCCTCCTTACCAAATCCTACTAAACATGCCTATTGTCACTCTGGTATTTCTCTGTGACATTTTGATAATTAGCAAGTTGTGTCAGTGTGAGATGAGCTGCAGCAAGTCTTCATTGCAAGTCTGCTGTCCCTATGGGCCTTTATAGCATATTGATTACATGTGTACATGTTGCTGCTGTGTGTAGAGAAACACACACACACACACACACACACACACACACACACACACACACACACACACACATGATGTGATTGTTGTGTGTAGAAACACACACACACACACACCACACACACACACACACACACACACACACACACACACACACACACACACATGATGTGATTGTTGTGTGTAGAGAAACACACACACACACACACACACACACACACACACACACACACACACACACACACACACACACACACATGATGTGATTGTTGTGTGTAGAGAAACACACACACACACACACACACACACACACACACACACACACACACACACACACACACACACAAACAAATATAGAGTTACTGATTCTGTTTCCATGCAAGCTTTAACCAAGTGAGTAAGTACAGTAACGCAGCAAGAAGTATGTTTCTTGGCAAATTTGCTGCAAAGAAGCAAGCGCTGCTGCTAGGCGGTCATTAAATTACATACATGTACAATATATGTAGTTATGGAATCAGTGCTTCTTTTGCAGAACCTGAAGGATTGGGGAAGACTGTCAAGAAAGGCATCACAAAGGCAGTGAACATTGTAACTGGGTATGCTATGTCAATTGTTTGACTTTTTAATTCAGTCATTTCCGTCATTTCATGCCGTCAGTTTTTTTTTCTTTTTTTTTTCAGCAGTATACAGGGCCCGTACAGGTCATGGAATCCTAGAAAAGTCATAGAATTTGAAAATAATTTTTCCAGGCGTGGAAAAGTTATCAAATTGTCCCAAGAGTCATGAAAAGTCATGGAATTTTTTAATTTTATGGAAACCGTCTTGAACCAGACAATTAGGTGGTCATCTTGGTGATTACTCACTGAACAGATCGCCAACAAACCAACAAACAAACTGCCTTCCCATCAGACTAATGACTAACTCTGAACATTGGTCTTGCTGACTGCGATAATTTGGATAAGCTCAGAATTTCTACCCTCGCATGTGTGGGTGTGAAAGAAAGCGAGGAAGGTGTCATGGAAAACAGGAGAGTTGGCCTGGAAAAGTCATGGAAAAGTGTTGAATTTTTGAGACTGTGAACCTGTATGGACCCTGAGTGTATATGCACTGCGTTACTCTGTGACACACTTTCAGTGTACAGTTCCTATTCTTACTGCATTTGCACCTGATCACTAGTCATGTTTCAGACATTTCCTGCAAAGTATGCTATGGACACAGCATCCCTTAACTCATTCAGCCCTACGCAGGTACATGTACCTGTGCGAGGAACCCGCTGCATATGCCTATGCAGGTACATGTACCTGCGAGGTAGTGAAAATTTCTACTCGCTCCTCATTGGCCAGACTCATGAATATTCATGAAACAAGGGTCACTACTCTGCTGTGCACTTCCTTTTGTATTGATCAGGTTTACACATGGGTTTGAGCGATTTTGGTTTTTTTAACTGACTGACTGGCTAGGCAAAAAAGTGCCCAGGACAGGGACAGCATTCAGGCCTGGAACCAGCAAGGGCTGAAAGGGTTAAAGGGGCTAAAGCTACCATTTTTAATGCTACTGGATCATTCTAAGCTATTTTCATGGAATCTATCATCAGTCCACTATGACCGCTGGCGCAAAGTATAAAGATGGAATTAGCCCATTTAAGAAAATCATTTTTATCGTTCACAAATTGTAAAGACGCAGGTTTAGTGTTTAACATCTTTTTCCACCACAAAAGGGTGATATCAAAGAAAAGACAAGGAAGACTGAATCCACAAGATAATACAGTACACGTATTCAGAAACAGTATTTTCACTTAAAAATACACAACAGTTTATCCTCAGCTATCCTCTTCTAAAGAACTGTTTTTGTTTTTTTCACTGTGCCATTTTTGCAGGTGTGTTCAGGATAGCGGAGACAATACAGAGACATCGCCTGACCTCCCAACAGTTCAACCTCATTCCAACTCTGATGTGTATGACTTCACCCACCCCAAGCGAGGCCGTGCTGTAATCATCAATAATGAAAATTTTCAAAAGTGTTCTGGCTTTGACAGCAGACCTGGTTCAGGAAATGATGCTCGAGCACTTGTGGAGGTGTTTGAGAAGCTTGGTTTTGACGTCAAACGCTACAACGATCTTACAGCAGAACAGATGAGGATGAAACTGAAAAAAGGTATGGTTATCTAGTTTTCATATTTGGTCAAACATTGCTCTGGTTGTCATCTTGATATATGAGTCATTTGGCGTAGTGGTTAAGGCGCCCGATCTACAGATCTTGAAGTTCGAATCCCCTAATTGGCAGGAATTGGGTTGGGGATTGTTCCTCATACAGTTGGTGTGCGTGTGCATGTGTGGGTTACAATTCAGGGCTGTTAGCTACTACATGTATATATACATGTACTTGTTTGTTGTCTAGTATAGTTACAAGAATATCAAGCTGTGACAACATATTGAAACTCCATAAATCCATTCTGCTTGAATAAAAAGAATTGATTGATTGATTGATTGATTGATTGTGTGTGCGTGCATCTGCATGTGTTCCTTATTTACAGCAGCAAAGAGTTATGACCACGAGAAGGCTGACTGCTTGGCTGTGGCCATCATGTCTCATGGGGACCAAGAGCACCTGGAGAAGGCATGGAAACAAAAAAGAGATACTAAAGTGAGGCGCGATCTCATCTTTGGGGTGGATGGTTCTTCGATACCCACAGAATATATCATGAGAATATTTCAAGACAGTCACTGCCGAGGGTTGAGGGGAAAGCCGCGTCTGTTCTTTCTGCAGGTACAGCATGGTATTTTCTTTTCTCCTGATATAGCAGTTATAATCTAATGTGCTTATCAAGATTTGGAGCTAACCCTTGTACAGTCGAACCTGCCAAGGCGGTCACCTGTATAAGCCAAACCACTGTCTAACCTGGTCACCCCAGAGAATCCCCTGACACACTAGCTGTTGACATGACACCCTGAATAACCCGGCCACCTGTCTAAGGTGGTCAGTTTGACCCAGTCCCTTGGGTGACCGCCTTACACAGGTTTGACTGTACTGGCTTTTTCCTTGGTGCTCTGTCTTTTCAAGACTTAAAATATTCGAGCTTACACCTATTGACAGATTTTCTCCTTTGGCTAAAAATCCCCACCACCACCCCTCCATCTCACCCCCCCAGAAGTGTGTTTCCTCCCCTAAAGGACTTAAATCATGCCAAACCACACCAAACTGCACAGATTTTAGTCTAATTCTAATTATTTGCCTCCCAAAACAGTGTTTGCTCGTGTAAAACACTTAAAATCATGCCAAAATTGCACAATACTATTTAGTCTAATATTGTTTTAATTTCAGGGGGAATGCCCCTAGACACCCATAGTGTAACACGTCTGCTTTGCAGAAGCACGCTCATGGCTTTCTCACTTTGTCAGGAAATCAGTGAATGCTGCACAGTTTTCCTCCTTTTGGTTTATGACCCATATTGGGCCCTGCTTTCAGTTTCCCAGATGTGGTGGAAAAGGACATTAACCCCACAAGCAACCAACCTGACAAAAATAAATATATGGATTTCAACACAATACCCTTTCACATATGGTATTGGAGTTGATGTCATTTTCCTCTTTTTGTTGTACACTGGTAGTTTGAAGCTGTCAAAGTGTACAGGAACCAGCTGTAAATAGCATGAGATAGAGGTGCCTTTCAAAGTCGCATGAACCCACACAGCTCCTCTCGTGCTGGTGGAATGCTTTTGTATTACACTTTACTGGAGAAATAATCGTTGACAGAGAGGAACTTTCCCTCACCAGTTTGTACAGCCAGGGATTAGCAAAAAGCTGTTTGCAGATTAATTACCTTCAAGAACTTATAATTCTAATCTCATTTATGCATTTATGGATACGTGCTCAACTGTTAACTTTCTCCAGTGTGCATGTGTGTGTGCACGTGTGCACTCTGTGTGGCTTTTTTTTTCCTTTTTGTGAGAGCAGCAGTAATCTATACAAGAACCATTTATTATTGTTGTTATTCTTCTGGTTATTATCATTATGGTTAGGATTATTATTATCTTTACTAGTTCTTAATGGTTGTAGTGTGCATACAAATTTGCCTGTTTTCTCTGTTTACTGCTACAACTAGGCATGTCGAGGAGGTGAATTTGTCGAGGGTGTAGACATTGGTGTGGTTCATGAGAAAGACAAGACTGATGGAGACAGTACTCAGCCAAAAGAGCCAGTTCCGGTCAGTGTTCCAGCCAGCGTTCCAGAGGCAATGGCTGCGGCCGACACCACTAAGAGCGCTGGTGGTGATGATGTTGAAGAGAAAGATGCTCGTCCAGTTCCTGATGAGGAAAGCTATGAAGGTGAAGAAGAAGATAACCCGGATGCTCGTGGCGAGACATTCGAGATATCCCCTGCACCCATCTTCAAGGATTTCCTCGTCATGTATGCCACAACTCCAGGTTGGTGTTGCTATTTTTAGTTACAGAAAAAAAAGACCATCAGTGAAAGGATACCGTATTGACGTTATGGTTGAATGTTGATGAACTGGATTTTCGGAAAGTGCAAGGTGAGATGCGTTTTACTGGAGCCATTCTCAAAAATCTTGTCACACCTAGATTGACTTGAAACATACATGTGGTATTAGGTTGTGAAAGGACTCAGGAAGTGTATTCATTTCTTGAGAATCATTAAAAAAAAACCAAAAAAACCCTTCATGCCTTTGATATTTCAGCAGAACATCAGAACATCAAAATGTTGTACAAATGAGACCGACATCAACAGATACATAAAACATAATATAGTGTATTCATTTCTGTTTTGCTTTTCCATGTATTGCTATGTATTTTGACAGCTGGTTGATTCGTAACTCAGATGAAAGGTGGAATCGTGAAAGACATGATTTGGCAAGTCGTTTTCAGGCTAAAAGTTTAGCTGATAGGTAGAGAAAAGCTGTTCAAAATTAAGAACAAAAGTGAAAAAAGTTGTGATGCAAATAGTAATGGATGATGGATCTTTAGAAACATGTTTTGATGAGTACAGAACTCCTTTACTGTGATTGCTTGCTGGTGGCATTACTGAATGATCTGTTTTACTTTTATTCTGCAGGTCATTTTGCATGGCGTCGTGCTACAGGATCGTGGTTCGTCCAGTCCCTGCACAGTGTCTTCACCAAACACTACACAAGACACATGTCCTTGACCCAGGCATTGACCAGCGTCAATAGGATGGTCGCACACGGCTACGAGGCCAAGGGCACCAAGAACGCCACCTATAATCGCAAGAAACAGATGCCGGTCATCCAGTCTATGCTAGTCAAGGATGTTTATTTCTCACCCAAGAAGTAGGTCGTGTTGAAACTTGGCTTACTTCATCTTCATCTTCAGAACAACCAAAGATTTAGACATTGGGAGGTGGGGGGGGGGGGGGGGGGGGGAGGGGAGTATTATCCTTGTACAGCATCACATGTGCTGCTTTTGCTATGCAGTCGTGCGTCGTCTTGTGCAGACATCCTGGGATACGTGTTTTTTATTGACCGAAAAGTCTTTGAAATTCAGAACTTCAGTTCACCTTGAAAAGATGCACAAATCTCACATCTATGTCAAACTCAGTTGTGTTCTGCTTATTGTTGATTGTTGCTGCATGCAGTCACTGCAGAGTGTCCAGTGGAGGAGGGAGGGGGGGGAGTCTTCAAAATTGTTTTCACTCTTTTTTAACGGGACACTTTGATCAAAGGTTTAGACGTGCATCCACCATAAAATTAAATTCTCCATTTACAAATCAGTTAAAGATATTGAGTGTGTCAGTGTGTGTCTTCAAAGAAGCTGGCTAGAAAGGTTTTTAGTCAGTTTACTGCAGCATCACGACAGCAGGTCCAGACAGCAGCAGTCACAACAGAGTTGATTGTCAGCTTATATGTTGTGAATGAAAGGTCTCTTGCTTCTGGATGAAAACACAGTATTTCATTGTGGGTTGTTAGTCATCCCAGTTTATTTGGTGGGGATAGGCTGATGCTTGATGAAATATTGTTTACCCAGCACAGCATTTTTTTTTTTTTACTTTCTGCCGGGGGAGCCGGGGTGGCCGAATGGTAGAGCGTTGGACTCTCAATGCTCGGATCGTGAGTTCGAATCCCGCCGGCTGGGGCCAAATATTTGTGCTGGCCTTTTTTTCTTGTTGCCCCGTCTTTGATATCACCCTTAGGCCCGATGCACACGAGCGTCAGCGTCAGCACCATGAAGCAAGCAGCAAAGGCTGTCTCGCATCATACGCCTCGCGTGAGCGCGTGGTGTGCGCCGTTTGCATGCACACTTGGCTTCGGCGTCATTCGCCTGCACGGCCTGTTTGCTGAGCCCACACTGCACGCGCTGACCCACACTGCTTTCTGATTGGCTGAAACCAAGTCTGCAGCGCGGCGTCAGCAGCAGAAATAGGACATGTTCTATACGCGGCGTCAAAGGAGTCCGC
This sequence comes from Batillaria attramentaria, assembly GCA_018292915.2. Taxonomy (NCBI): domain Eukaryota; kingdom Metazoa; phylum Mollusca; class Gastropoda; family Batillariidae; genus Batillaria; species Batillaria attramentaria. Next base: position 2,393,773 of record JACVVK020000031.1, on the reverse strand, counting down.
CGCCTGGCATCATTGATGCCGTTGCCTGTCGCCAGGCGCCGATGTCATGCACACGTGGCGGCGCCTTGAAACTGTCGCCGGGAGTCAGATCCGCCGCTCGGCATCATGACGCTGACGCTCGTGTGCATCGGGCCTTATGTGGTGGAAAAGGACGTTTAACTCCCAAACACCCACCCACCTACCCACCCTCCTACCCACCCTTCCTTTACTTTCTGCCATAAATTGAGTGGAACAACGATGCACAATGTTTATTTTACATTCTGTTTCGAAATAATATTTTTGCGTGCCTTAATGGTATACTTTACAGAATTGTGTGCCTTAAAGACAACAATTTTTAGTGCTTTTTCATGTGCCATCTTTGCACACCTTACAAACTGTTTTGTGTGTGCCTTAGCAACTAAGTTATACATTTAGTGCATTTTGCACCATGCACCAGGCAATTTATTGTCCAGCACTTGGCATAATGCATACTCTGAATCAAGACTATGTCTTGTTTTTATGAACTCTTTTATGTCTTGTTCGCATGTTCCTGGCAGACATGTAATTTAACGGAAGGGGTTAATAAAGTATTGATTGATTGATTGATTGAAAGTAAAAGTCACATAGATAATTTTTTGAGGGAAAAATTCGGGGTTTTCCCTAGCTGTTTCTACACGTTTGCATGTTTTGCTTTTTAAATACATACATGTTCTGTCATCTGGAAAAAGGCCTAAGTGGTTATAAAGTCCTTAGGGCTCATTCTCTTTTTCCAAAAGATGTTAGACATTTGCATCAGAATTTAAAACAGACCAACATTCCTGGCAGTCCATGACACTACAGCGTTTTATTGTTTATGTTTTGTATTTTGTTTACCACACTGCATTCCAAGACTGTTTCACAGGGTCACATACCCAGCAATGTGTTTGGTGCACCCCATGAATTGTGGAGTTGTTCAACTGTAATATTTGTAATGTGTCATGTTTAGGGTTTTCAGGTTGGCAGCATTTTGATGAGTGCCTTATGTTTACGATGCATGCAGTGACTTCTTCTTCTTCTTCTTCTGCGTTCCCTGTTCTGGACTCCACCTCAGATGATTAGGTTTGTGGTCTTTATATAAGCAGTGGTCTTCAAGAGGTCTGTTTTGCTGCCCCAGAGTTTTTCTGCCAGTGTGGCTCCGTTCGGCCAGTGTTGTGTCCTTGCTTCTTTGAAGAGGGGGCAGGACTGCAGAATGTGTTCCGGGGTTTGAGGGGCTGTTCCGCACGGACAGTCTGGTGAGTGTGACAGCCCAAGGCGGCACAGGTGGGCACGCAGTCTGCAGTGTCCAGTTCGTAGTCTGAAGATGGTGGTCTGTTCATAGCATGCAGTGACACTTGAGTGTCCATGAATACTACAGCCTTCAACATAAGTCAAGGACCACCTTGACAGACAGGTCTAATTTTTAAGAATTCACAAAAAATAGAGATCAAGGAATCTTTCAAAATTTTTTGCTGTGACAGTGTTAAAGGGTTAACAATGCATCCTGCAAAGCTTGCTGAAACTGAAAAACCACCATGTGCTGCACGGACATCTTCCAGGAATTTGTTTGTGTTTGCAAGTGGTCCTTGACTTATGTTGAAGTCTGTATTTTGTATGTTGGAGAATTTTTAGCTTTTTTAAAATTTTTACTACAGTGGAATTTGCATAAGGCTTAACCCTGGTCTGGCTTAATTAATTTGTCTTATGGCTGTAAAAGCCATAGAAGTAGTCTGGAATATTCCGGAATAGTCACTACCAGGGTTAAATTAATGAAAGCATGCAGTATTTGAGAACAGGTGTTGTTTTTGACTATTGTCACATGATGAATTTGTTCACAAGCATTGTATATTTTTGAAAACTCTTACGTGTGTTCCACAATTTCTGGCATGGTGATTTGCAGCGAGATTTTAGGGCAGCTACTGATCAGTGGAACTGTTATCAACTGTATGGTGTTTGCTGGTGTTGAGTAGTACATGTACGTGTAATGCTGAAATGGTTGCTGTAGTAAATGTGTCGAGGGACGTGATATGCAGGCTTCAAAATCTTGTGAACAGAGGCATCTCACCTTGGTTTGTTTGACAAACATGGCAGAAGTTGCAGAAAGAGCCCTGACCATGCTATGGACAGTGCAGCTCTCGAATCTTGAGGATTTTTGAAAGGAAAACTATTGACACTCTTTATTTTGGAAGTTGTCACTGAGCATATATGAACATAACTTTAGTCACAAGCGGTTTGCCGAGACTTTGAAACTTGCAAGATCTTGTTGCATGCTGTATGTAACACAGCATACCATATATCACCAAAACTAGACAACAGAAACCATTTCAGCAGTAGTGGCAGTTTCTTGTGGTTGATTCGAACCAGGGTATTTGATTATTTCTGAAACTATGCAATCGTTATGATCACAGTCACAGAGAAGGTGGCTCATACATATCTTCATCTACATTGTACCCTGTTTTGTGTACTGGACTGTAAAATGTTTGCTATTAAACGCCAGTCATATTTGTAGGACCCATCAAACTTAACTCAACTATGCTGTTGGGTTGCATTGTTCTTCAACGTGTGTGACAGACGAACCAAATGAACAATGTAAAATGACTGATTTTTGCTCCATCTGTCAGTTTCAATCACCAAGATTGTGCATTTTCAAGTGCATTATAATTGTATGCACAGATTGCAGCAGGTTCATGGATATCATTCCAGTAATTGTATAATATATTGTTTCTAATTTATTTTGTAGAAAAATCTGTACTTTGCTTGTTTTCTGTTGTTCATAAGCTGCATTTTAGCATCTGATGGCAGTTATGTTTTAAAAAAAAAAAAAAATTCTGTATTGACCATTTGTTTGCCTTCATTGTCAGTGTCATTTGTTTTCTTGAAGGAAAATATTTAGCTACAGTGTATTTAACTTCATCAATCTGTTGGTTACTGACAAGTATTTTGATCCATAGTGCATATCACTGATGATCCTGCACTCTGGCCTGAGAAAAGAAGTTTCAGTATTTTCAAAATTGCCAACTTTCACCCATGCTGATCGCGTCTTGGATCAAAATATGAGTCAATCAGTAATTCACAGACTGCTGGGGTTTAAGTAAGAGTTGTCCGCTTGCAGTCTTGTGGTTCATGGGCAGAAGTCAATCAGAGCAACAAATTGTGCAATGTGAGCATAGTAATGTTTGTACACTGTACATGCAAATTGATATTTTGGTAATTCCCGTTGTAGCTAGCTTACCACACAGTAACCCACGGAAGACTTGTGTATATGACAATCCCTGGTAACGCCACTTGTCTGTTATCAGTGCTTAAAAGCTTTGCTGTCTCTTAATTGGCATTTATTTACGTTCACTGGATAAACTGGTGCTGACACTACGACAAAACACGTGAGTGCATGAACAATATGTTACAGCAGTTAAAAACTGGTCAAACTAACATTGACTGGTGCGGACTAGAAAATGCTGCATTAAAATGAGAAGGAAACTCAAACCTTACTGAAAACAAAAAAACAAATAAAGAAATAAAAAGTGTTGCAGAAACATCTGTACTTGTGCTGTGGGATTTGTAATGTTAAAAGTGGGCTATGCGCTGACACAAAAGCAAAAAAAAAAAAAAAAAGCAGTTCCACCCCCCTTCCTTGAACCCCCACCTGGCCGGTTTAGTGATGATGATGATATCTACAAGCTGAGAACAATCATTTCTCAGGCATAAAAACCAGCACGATGGAAGTGGGGGGACTTCAAACTCTGTACTGACATCGAACACCAAAAAGAGCCTTTCAGATCACACCATTACACTACTCATGCTCTCGCCAGTCATGCACTTACTAACTGTAGAGTATAGCTGCCCTCTGGCAAACGATTCATCGTCCCTCAGTTCACCACCAGAAGTAGAGGGTGGAACCGGTACGATTTCTCAAACCGGTTTTTAACCGGTTTTTCCTCAGAAAACCGAGGTTTAAAACCGGTTAACCGCGGCTATGTATACGTCATCTATTGTTTCTAACGTTTCCCCAAGAGATGGAAGGGGGGAAGGGAGGGGGGGTCTCCTAGTACTCCGGCTTCCTGTACCCCTGCGTTGGAAATGTTCAGCCAACAAGGGTGGGTGGGTGGGTGTTTGGGAGTTTAACGTCCTTTTCCACCACATACGGATGATATAAAAGACGAGGCAACGACGAAAAAGCCAGCGCAAATATTTGGCCCTAGCCGGGATTTGAACTCAAGACCCGAAAGTTGGAAGTCCAACGCTCTACCATTCGGCCACCCCGGTTTCCCTGTTCAGCCAACAACAACAACACAACATGATGATGATGATAAGGAGGAGGGGGAGGAGGAGGGTGTCTTGTAACGGGCTGAAAAACGACCAGTGATGTCCCTTAGAAAAACCGCGGTTTTCCGGTTTTTTAAGGCCAAACCGGTCTACCGAACCGTGAGAAAGTCGGACCGATTTTAACCGGAAAACCGGTAAAACCGAACACCCCTAACCAGAAGAGGCAGACTCAGTTTTGTCCCGTCGGCCATCAGACTATTGAATGCATGTAACAGATGAAACAGTGTGCGTGTGTACTTGTGTGTGTGCATGGGGCGAAAAGACTTGCGTGCATACATGGATCAACTTACTTAGTATCATCGTCTCTATTTTGTAATTCCACTAAAAACTTGACAACTGAATTGCCCTAATATAACTGGGATAGTAAAGATATCAAATGAATGATGATATTGATGATGGCCATATCTAGGTTACCACAAAAACCTGTAATTTGTTCAGTGTTCATTTATTTGTTACCAAGTTGAGTCCTGTAGTCCCCAGTGGATAGACTGGCTGAACTTGGCTTATCAAAATCCCAGAATGTCCTTGTTGAGCAGAGAACACTATACATGTCTAGTGTACATGTCTATGCACAGGTGAATTCTTACAAAGCAAATGCTCCTTACTCAGCTGCCAAATATAACTTCCCATAAATTTGCGGTAACCAGGAAGCCAAAAGCCACGTATTCCGTCGCAAAAGTCTGTCATCTGGCCGTGCTGTATTGGCAATCTATTTCTGCGGTGGAGTTGGAGTCGGATCGGGATGACCTCCCTTCCGCAAAAAAAGGAAAAAAAAAGAAAGCGAAAGTAAACTCTTTCCAAGGCTTGTCTCAAGGTTTGTCTAAGGTTTGTCTCATTAATCACGACATCTCTCCCCGTCTCCGATCATGGTAGATCTAGGGATACTTATTTTCATTTCTTCTTTAGTTAAATCATAAACTTAGGTCAAGATCTGATGAACGGACTCGGCGGAATCAGTTCACCCGAACACTTCGGAGGAAAAGAACTGGTAATGTGCAGTCGTATTCTGCTGATAGAGCTTGGCCATCTGTGTTTTATTCTGACATTTTTTTTACTCTTCTAATTGTACTGGCAGTTTGTTTTTCATGTTGTTTTTTTTTCAGAGAGTGCCAATGGATGAAGCTAGTAAAAGCGCTGGCAACGGAGAGCCGGCTGAAGGGGCTGTGCCACATCAGGCAGAGGATGGGGAGGACAAATCACGAGATCAAGCTGGAGATGGTAAATAATAATAATAATACCGGTAAATGGTATTTGTAGGGCGCATTTCTTTGAATAAAACAATGTACCGATCACTCACCGACACGCACATTTTACAAAAATGGATGAACATACGCTGGTGAAACTGACATAGTTACACCGGCAGTTACTGGATTGCTCTTAAAAACAGACAGTGTAGGCGCATTTCTCAGATTTGCAGGCAGAAAATTTCAAAAGTTTGGTACGACAAAACTGAAAGAGCCGCTTGCCAAAAGATTTCACATTGCACTCTATAGATAAACGACCAGAGGGTTCGCGCCGGTTGATAGGTGATGAGTCAAACCTAAGGGTATGGTGGAAGCTAGGGTGCCATCAGAGTGATGATATGCCAGAACGGAAATTTCATACTGAAGGTGGAAATGAACTGGTAGCCAGTGGAATTTTCTGGGAAGTGGTGTTACATGCTCTCGCCACCGTTTGTTCAGAACTAAGCACGCAGCGCTGTTCTGAACTCTTTGAAAGCAGCCTACCTGTACTGCTTGAAGGCCAGCCAGTGCTGAGTTGCAGTAATCAAGGAATGAGGGTGGGTGGGTGTTTGGGGGTTTAACGTCCTTTTCCACCACATAGGGTGATATCAAAGACGGGGCAACGATGAAAAAGCCAGCACAAATATTTGGCCCCAGCCGGGATCGAACTCACGACCCGAGCATTAGAAGTCCAACACTCTACCATTCAACCACCCTGGCTCCCCAATCTAGGCATGAGGTTATAAGAGCAGCAACTAATTTGACATACGTGACATGCATAATGATGTTTAGATTTCTAATTCTTTCTTGCATGGGGGGAATGTGCTACTGTTTGGCTGGATTCTGGATTCATGTCAATCAGACAATTCATTGACATTTTTTATTACAGTAGTAAGTTTTGTCATGTGATATATGGGCCTTCGGAATTCCAACTGTCCGCCCTTCTGAGCTTAAGATGTTGGAAGGACTACTGCACTTCTTTGTCTCTACTAAATGTTGAGAGGTGTCAGGGGGGGATGAATGATTTCAGGTCTTGCACTCTCAGTACACATTGTCTAATTGTGGAGACCTGTATTAGCTGCAGCACACTGATGATATATGTGATCAACATCTGTACACACACACACACACACACACACACACACACACACACACACACACACACACACCAAAAAAAGAAAAAGAAAAAAGCAAAGAAAACCCAAAATCCAAAATAACAAAGAGTTGCTGATCCCATTTCCATGCATATTGTAAACAAGTGAGTGTACACAGTAACTAAGCAATGTTTGTTGGAAAATTTGCTGCAAACCAGCTTGCTGCTAAGCAGTCAGAAAAAAAGCAATACATGTAGTTATGTACATGCGTCAGTGCTTATTTTGCAGAGCCTGAAGGAATGGTGATGGCTATCAAGAAAGGCGTCAAGAAGTTTGTAACAGGGTATGCTACCTTAATTGTTTGACATTTTAATTCATTCTGTTGGGTTTTTTAATATTTAATTTTTTTTATAAACATTGTAAGCACTGCATTACTCCGAGACACACGTTTAGTTTACAATTATCATTGACATGTAGCCCAGCAGCCCATATAGCCATGCCCACTGACCTGCTGAGGGGTCATAACCCCATACTCTGTCAGTAATCGCCCTAATTTTGAACAGTCAGCATGGTGGTATAGTGATGGTAACATAGTGGTGCCAAGCCTATGAGAGATCCCAGGCGACATTTCTCGCTCGCACCATATGTTTGTAGGCAACTTTTCCCTGCAGGTTGTCAAAGAAAGCAATAAAATGTTGCTACAAGTGTTTATGAGCAGAGGACACCACTGCAGATCATACAAACGTGAACAGATATTCAGAGAGAGCGTCTAGGTAGGTGACAGTTCCAGTTTCCAGTGTACATGTATTTGATATGAGTGTCAAAATGCGTCAAGGTGCTAGACATATATATCTGAGGAAAAATATGTGTATCGCCTCTGTTCTTACATGCAAGAATGGGCAATTTGAAACAAACTCCACATTCACAGTATGCGTGTAGGCGCAATGAGCAGACCATGTGGCCTAGACTTGCTGCATTGTTAAGCAATTCTTGTATAAACTGTCATGTGCACAAGTTGTTTGGTTGCATTTTTTCCACAAGACTCTGTGTAAAGTTTGAAACATCAAATCTAATCCACATTTCACAGAAATTTCAAGCCGCTGTCAATTTTCTCAGCTTTGACATACAACAAGTTGAAGGCGATTCACCGGTAGTGTAGTGGTTAGCACTTCGGACCATGGACCGGGAGACCCGGCTTCGAGTCCCAGCCGAGGCAAGCGGGATTTTTCCTACCTAGGTCGGCTCCTACCCAGAGCGGGTGTGCTGTGGGCCCAGTGGGGAGGCTGTTGCCACACAGCCGAGATTCACCCACTTCACGGGTGCAACTTTGGGGGTGCTTCCCTTGGTATGACACATCTTATGATGTGGATGATTACACGGCCGGCACCGCAGGTGCCGTAGTTCCCGGGCCTGGTAATGCTGGGATATTTATGACAGGAAGCATGGAATGCAGCCCTGTCCCGCAGTCCCAAACCACATCATCCTCATCTCCATCATCATGCATAATAAAAATTGCTCCAGCTTCCGAGTCCTCCGTGGATTCCACCCAGGACCTGGGAGGAACACCACTGGAACCGGTAAAAGAGTTGGGGCAGTAAAAAAGAAGAAAAAAAAAAAAAAAAAAGGTTGAAGGCGATTTCCCAAAGGCTTATATTAGGCTATGGTAAGCACAACTGGAAAGAAGTGTGCATCGCAGACAAGCTGCCACTTGGAGTGATTCTTACTGTATTTGCACTGCTTGATTTTTTTTTTTTTCTGCCCCAACTCCTTGACAGCTCCAGTGGTGTCTCTCCCATGAAATGGGTGGAATCCACGGAATCGGAAGCTGGGACAGTTTTTATTGAGGATGAGGATGATGATATGATAATGCTATGGAGGTCCATGTGGTTTGGAGTCTACATGACAGGCCCACATTCCATGCATCCTGTCAGAAATTTCCTGGCATATGCAGGAACTATGGCATCTTCAGTGCTGGCTGTGTAGTCATCCACATCATGAGATGTGTCATAACAAGGGATACACCCTCAAAATCCCACACCTGTGATGTGGATCAATCTCGGCTGTGCGGAAACAGCCTCCGCATTGAGCCCATAGCACACCCGCTCTGGGTAGGAGCTAACCTAGGTGGGGAAAATCCCACTTGCCTCAGCTAGGATTCGAACCTGGGTCTCCCAGTCCATGATCCAAAGCACTAACCACTACACTATGGGGGCCAGTACTTGTTTGTTTTTTTACAGTTTGAATAATCTGATCACTAGTAATGTTTAAGACATTTGCCACAAAGTATTCTATGCGCAGTGTCCCCTAAAAATATCATTTTTAGTGCTTGTAAATTAAAAAAACAAGAAAACTGAAGGGACAAGGCACTATTCAGAAACAATATTGTCACATACAAATACACACTAGTTTATCCTTAGCTGTCCTTTTCTAGAAAACTATTTATCACTTCGCCATTTTTGCAGCCGTGTTCGGGATCAGGGAGACAATACTGAGACATCACCTCAACTGAGCCAACATCCAGCAGTTCAGGAAAAGGATAACGGTGATGTGTACAACTTCACATTTTCCAGGCGAGGCCGTGCTATAATCATCAACAACAAAAATTTTCGCTACTGTGGCGAGAGACGTGGTTCAGAAAAGGATGCTGAAGCACTTCAGTCTGTATTCAAGATGCTAGGATTTGACGTCAATGACGTCAAGTCGAACAAGTATACAGATCTTACAGCAAAAGCTATGAAAGAAGTCCTTCAGAAAGGTATGCAGTGCTTTAAATTATTTTGCCGAGTTGCCCGCGCCATTCCCACATAATGCTTCAAAATTACTACTACTACTAATACGTGGAGCATAGGCCATCGACGACCCTTCGCCATCGCACTCTGTTCTGGGCTACTCTTGCCACTCCAGTCCAGCTGACCCTGCTTGCATAGCTCTGCCTCAGTGTCCCACCTCCAGCTGTTGCGAGGCCAGCCTCTCTTCCTTTTCCCCTGTGGGTTCCATGTCAAGGCTTGGCGAGTGGTGCTGGATGCTGGCTTCCTGAGGGTGTGTCCAGTCCAGCCCCACTTCCTCCGCAGGATCTGCTTGACCAGTAGTTCCTGTCCTGCTCGCTCCCACAGCTCTTCGTTTCGGATCTTCTCTGGCCATCGGATGTTGAAGATGTGCCTCAGACAGGTGTTGAAAAATGTCTGGATCTTCTGCTGCACCGTCTTCAATGCTTCAAAATGATGCATGACATTCTTGTGATGAGCATCAGGGGAGTGCGCCTATGTCTGATGCATGGAAGTCGGTATTTGTAGCAAGTTCTCGAGTCTCTATCATGCCTTTCATAGAAGTGGTTGAGAAGGTGGCCAGCAAATGTGACGGGAAATTCTTTGCACTCTACTACATGTAGCTAGGTTAGGCGCTAGTGTGTATTTTAATCTGACTATATTTTTTCTGACATAGTCGAGATCACCCATGCCATACAAAATTGACCCCTCACTTTCAGTTGCCAGGTGTCATTTGACGCCTCAAACACTAAAACAAAATTAAGCACTGGGTAATGCAGTCTAATTTCCAGATACACTCATCCATTGCTCTGGCTGTGCACTTGATACATTGGCAGACCTGTCGACCTCTATGATTTGTCCATGGTTTCTATGGACACTGACTTTAAAAATGAGCTGTGGTGATTTTGCAAAATCAATCAAATTAATGCACTGCAAACAATAACAGATCAGTTGGTTGACTGGTTGCTGGTGTACGTCTCTTCAGAGTTGAAGTTTCTGCTTTGTCTCATGCAATCTAATTTAAACAGAACCAGTGGGATTACTAGAATTTCATGATATTACATTCTGACAGCTACATTCAAATGCTTCTTGCTGTCTGAGTTAAAGTTGGGCCACTGCTGATGAAAACTTGAAAACTACAAAAAACTGTGTTTTTTTCACATGGCCAGGTCTGCGTTGCTTAGTTGCCTAGTGTTATCTTCGTGTGCTTTCAACATTTCAACATCTTAACATACATGTATACTTCTTACCATCAGTAACGGTGCACAGCCAGCAGTTTTCATTGTATGCAGACACTTAATTCTGTTGTCATGGTCAGCTGAGAAATAGAATCAGACATGTAGAGACAGATCTTTATCAGGTAAGACTGCAGTGCATGTGCCTTAATTTGGTCTGTTTTGGCCATTATGAAGTGAAAGGTATATACCACATTGGGATGAAAATATCCTTTTTGGATTCCTGTTGTGTGTGCATGTGTGCATGGTTCGATTCAGGGATGTGAACAGTGCTGGCATGTTGTTTGTTTATATGTTGCTTGGTTTAAGTTACATGCTATTCGTTTATTGTCCAGTGAAGTATAAATACAAATAATGAAATCAGTACAAATATCAAGCAATGATAAAATGGCATTGGGCACTTTACTACTTGGTATGCCATCAGGCAGATCAGCTGCAGTCTCATATTGTGACCCCTTCTCACAAACTGGTACATGTACATGAGTACATTTTTATCTATATTAAGATATTACATGTATATACAAATGTTTGGAAAGGACAAAGACATGCTATTTACTTTAATAAAAGAATGCTGTTTGTACTCCTAAAATTTTGAATACATCAGTTTGTTGAAGTTGGTGCTGGTACTGGCTGTACAGAGTGGTTCTCTGGGCTGTTTTTGTGTGCTCTGGGGGGTTAGATCACTTTTTAACGGCGTAAAATCACAGGGTTACTTTTCATGCAGATTTTCACTCGTATTCGACTCCTAAGCTCTTCTCAAGCATTCTAGCTCAAATTTGAACATTTTCAAGCAAAAATGGATCAGTCTCACCTTTCACTCCACATTTCGTCCCCGTGTGCAGTGCGGGCCTCTGCTTTCAGGGGAAGTGACTTCAGTAATAAGCGGGGAGTGTGCTTTGAACTTGAAAATCTGAGTTGGATCCATTTTTGCTTGAAAATGTTCAAATTCGAGCTAGAATGCTTGAGAAGAGCTTAGGAGTCGAATACGAGGGAAAATTTGCATGAAAAGTAACCCTGTGATTTTACGCCGTTAAAAAGTGATTTAACCCTCTGGGGAATGCCATGGGTGACTTATGCACCATTTCAGGAGAAAGGGTCACGCACGCTTGTATAAGCAGAACTGATATGCGTGTGTGTGCATTTGCATCCCTTTCTCACAGAGGCAAAGGAATATAACCATGCAGACTCTGACTGCCTGGCTGTGGCCATCTTATCTCATGGGGACGAAGAGAGGCTGAAGAAGGTGACAAGCAAAGATACTATAGTGAGGCGGGATGTCATCTTTGGGGTTGACTGGGAGCCGGTATCCACAGAGTACATAATGCACATCTTTAAAGACGAAAATTGCCCAGGGCTGATTGGAAAGCCACGCTTGTTCTTCTTGCAGGTATAGCCTTTTCTCCGGTTATAATACACATAATCCTGCTTGGGAGCAAAAACTCAGGTTAATTACCGATACCTTTAAAAACCTAAGATTCTAATCTCTGTTGCTTACATATTTTTACCACATAAAAAGCAGGAAATACTTGCATAGTGCTATTACACGCTTTGCATGGCATTGCACTCCTTTCTCTTTTTCACAGTAAAAGAAGATCACAAAATCTTAGAAAGTGTGTTTCAGTTATGGATGCATGGATGCTTAATTTACTATGTGTTGTGTGGCTTTCTCGTGGCTTATTAATATTATTATTATCTTTCCTAACTCTTCATGGTTGTGTGCATACAAAGTGCATGTTTTCTCTGTTTTCTGCTGAAATTAGGCATGCCGAGGAGAAGACTTTGACGATGGTGTGAACATTCGTGTGGTGCATAAAAAGGATAAAACTGATGGAGACAGTACGCAGCCAAAGGCACCAGCTCCTGCCAGTGATGCAGAAACAACCAATGCAGCTGACAATGCCAGCAGCACTGGTGGTGATGGTGTCGAACAGCCAGATGCTCGTCCTGAGCCTGGAGATGGAGGCAACAAAGGGGATGACACTGATGCTCGTAGCAAGTCTGTTGAGACAGGCAAGACGTTTGAGGTATCTCCTGCTCCCATTTTCAAGGATTACCTCGTCATGTATGCCACAACTCCAGGTGGGTGTTGGATTTTTTTTGTCTGTAACTAACAGCACATGTAATAACAGTAGTGCATAAAATTATTATTATCATTAAGGTGGAATTTTGATTACATGGATTTTGAGAAAAGTGCAAGATGTCATGCATTTTACACTTTTCTTAAAACTGTTCTCAGAAGTCAAGTCATGCTGAAGTCAACGTTGGTTATACATATGTGCTGTTAAGTTGTGAAAGGACTTGGGTACGAAGCAAATTTACTTGGCCAGTTTGAAATGAGTGCACAAGCTTAAATGTTTGCTGAGAGATGCCAGATGGAGTTAAGCTGTCCAAAGTAAAGACCAAATTTGGAAGCAAAATATGTTGATGTAATGCCAACACATGTAGATGAAAAATCCTTGGCATCAATATTTTGGCGAGTATTTAGAAAAGCATGTTCCCTTTTAGCTTTCCATCGTTGAGTGCATTACAAACTTACCTATTTTGTCCTATAGGTCATTATGCATGGCGTCGTCCTGAATCTGGAAGCTGGTTCATTGAGTCTCTTCACAGCGTTTTTACCAAACAGTACACGCCACACATGTCCTTGACCCAGGCACTCACCCGTGTCTCACGGATGGTCGCTCAGGGCTACGAGGCCAAGGGGACCCATGCTGGGAAGAAAGAGATGCCAGTCATTCAGTCCATGCTGGTCAGAGACGTTTATTTCTCACAAGTAGGTCCGTGTTGAAAGTTAACCTACTCCTTCTTCATCACCAGAATAACCTATAACAGATTTGTGCGTTTTTGTATTTATGGACAGTATTGCGTTTGCGTTTTTTGGTTGTTGTTTTTTTTTTTTTTTTCAGCCCAGGATGCATGAGTAGGTACAGAGAATGTACACGTACATGCATATACTTTGATTCGTATCCCTAAAATTTCCATTCATAGAAACAGTCTTCTTATTTTAGTACTAGATTTACTGGTAATGAGACTATGTTTAACAAAAATAACACACCCGGTGCAGACGTCTCTGAGTTTTTGCCACAGTGCTTGAATGGACCAGTAAGCACCCTGTTACACATTCCATTCTCACAGAACATTTTTGTCTGCTATCCAAGGCACATTATACAATTTTCCTTGTGCCTTAAAACAAAGTTTTAAAGCATTTTGTGTGCCATGATGATATACTTTACATAATTTTGTGTGTACCTTGAAGTTAGTTTCTTTTTTTTCTTTTTCTTTTTTTTGCTGTCCCAACTCTTTGCCAGCTCCAGTGGTGTTCCTCCCAGGTCATGGGTGGAACCCACGGAAGACTCGGAAGCCGGGACAATTTTTTTTATTATGCATGATGATGGAGATGAGGGTGATAGTAAGATGATGCCATGGTGGTCCATGTGGTTTGGGACTGCGGGACAGGGCCGCATTCCACGCTTCCTGTCATAAATATCCCGGCATTAACCAGGCCCGGGAACTACGGCACCTGCGGTGCTGGCCATGTAATCATCCACGTCATATGACGTGTCATAATAAGGGAAGCACCTTCAAAGTCGCACCTGTGAAGTGGGTGAAACTCGGCTGTGTGGCAACAGCCTCCCCATCGGGCCCATAGCACACCCGCTCTGGATAGGAGCCGACCTAGGTAGGAAAAATCCCGCGTGTCTTGGCTGGGACTCGAAGCCGGGTCTCCCGGTCCATGGTCCGAAGTGCTAACCACTACACTACAGGGGCCGGTTTGAAGTTAGTTTCAGTGTAGTGCATATTGCACAGTGCATCAGCTGATTGTGTGTCCTGCACCTAGCATACTCTGAATCAGGAGTGACCAGAGTGAGGCAAAGTTCACTCCCCCCAAAAAAGTTGTTAATGTTGGGAGTTTTTCATCCTGACTTCTGGCTGATCTGTTAAGTTACTAAGAGTTTGAGTGTGGTGTTTTTTGTGTGGACATGTGCAAGAATGGGGTGAAACTCCTGTTAACTGACCCTTGGTCCCCTTCCTCTTGACTATAATTATATTGTGTATGTATATATATATATGCACTGTATTTGCATTGAAAGTAAAACTATGTCTTCCTGTCAGTGAATAAATGTGCAGCGTTCCCCCCTTAACCACTCTACATTCCTCGACTGTTTTACAGGAACAGACACACAGCAATATACTTGTGATGCACAGCCATGAATTAGAAGTCCCTCCATTGTAAGATTTCAAGTTTTACCGGCCCCCGTAGTGTAGTGGTTAGCACTTCGGATCATGGACCGGGAGACCCGGGTTCGAATCCCAGCCGAGGCAAGCGGGATTTTTCCTACCTAGGTCGGCTCCTACCCAGAGCGGGTGTGCTATGGGCCCGATGGGGAGGCTGTTGCCACACAGCCGAGTTTCACCCACTTCACAGGTGCGACTTTGAAGGTGCTTCCCTTATTATGACACGTCATATGACGTGGATGATTACATGGCCAGCACCGCAGGTGCCGTAGTTCCCGGGCCTGGTTAATGCCGGGATATTTATGACAGGAAGCGTGGAATGCGGCCCTGTCCCGCAGTCCCAAACCATGCAGATGGACCTCCATTGCATCATCTTACTATCATCCTCATCTCCATCATCATGCATAATAAAAATTGTCCCAGCTTCCGAGTCCTCCGTGGGTTCCACCCATGACCTGGGAGGAACACCACTGGAGTTGGCAAAGAGTTGGGGCAGCAAAAAAAAAAAAAAAAAAGATTTCAAGTTTGTGTCAGGTTTAAGATTTGCAGGTTGGCAGCATTTTGAAAAGTGCCTGATGTTTACGATGCATGCAGTGACACTTGAGTGTCTATGCAAATGTTTTTCTGAGTTATTTTTAATGTTGGATAATTTTTAGCATTAATGCATAAGGCAATGAATGCATACAATATTTGAGAACAGCCTTTTTATTTTTGACTTTTGTCACGATGAGGGGTGTTTTCACGAGCATTGTGGTTTTTTTTTGAAAGTTGTACGAGTGTTCCACAATTTTTGGCATGATGATTTGCGGCGAGATTTTAAGGCAGCTACTTACTTACCAGTGGAACTACTGCTTACTGTATCAGTGTATGATATTTGCTGATGCTGAGTAGCAACACTTAAATTCCAATCACCAAGATTGTGCATTTTCAGAAAAGTTCATGAAAGTTGTCTGCACAGCTTGCAGTAGATTTATGTATACATCATTCCAGTAACTGTAAAACATGTTGTTTCTGCATAATTTTATATGAAAATCTATGTTTGCTTGCTTTTTGTTGTTCATAAGTTGCATTTTATTATTTGTATTGCCTGATAGCAGTGCTGTATTTTTGTTTTGTTCTGCTTTTTAAAATCAGGTTCCAGTATTGAGAACTTTTTTGCCTTCATTATCAGTGTCATACTTTTTTTTATACAGAAATATATTTATTTTATTTTGACCCTTTTGGATATACAAATCAGTACTAGCTCCTTAGTGTGAAGCTTTTGTTCTTAAACACTATGCAATCCTCTTTTGTGTGTCTGCACATTAACTTCAGCTTCTATGCAACCTTCATGACTTCTATCAGATGCAAAGTGTCAAAGTATTTTTGTAGCAGACATACACAGTCGTGTGTTATGCATTTGCAGAGGCAGATATACATGTGTATACGAGGGCCACTCATTATGTTTTGCAACCTGGCTTTTCAAGAACACTTACAACCAGTCTGTCTACTCAAGGTTTTGGAAGAACCTCCCATCAGCCTGAAAACAAATTGCCATCCCCTCAAACCAGCTGTCCATGACACCCGACCACGTTGACTGGGGTAGGTCCAAAATGACACCCTCGAACAATGCTCGGGCATCTTCTGCGCTCCGAAACTGCTTTCCCTTCAACTGCCTCTTGACGGAAGGAAGCAAAAAACAGTCACAGTGGGATAAGCCAGGGGGAATATGGTGGGTGGGTGACCAGCTGAACATTATTTTCGGCTAGACAGTCCAGAGTTGTAGCTACTATGTGCGCGCTGGCACTTTCATGATGAAGCGGTAGACCACGGACACCCGCTCGGGGACGCTGTTTGCACCATGAATATAAACGGTTGTACTGATTCAAGTAATTTTTGTTTTCATAAGTATTATGAAACCGGTCTGCGATGTGATGTAAACAGAAAAGTAGTGACGTCATTTGTTTGTCCAGGTTGCAAAACATAATGAGAGGCCCTCGTATGTATACATGTCCACAGGAACACCTAAGAAGCCTTTTTTTAAAAGTTCCTTTTCGTTTTGTGTGTGTGCATGCACACTATTCTGTCAACCAGTGTGTGTGTGTGTGTGTGTGTGTGTGTGTGTGTGTGTGTGTGTGTGTGTGTGAAGTTCATAAGTTGTTCGCTTACTCACAGACAAAGTAAGAACACTAAAATTCAAATGTGGATGTTAGAAGCACCAACATAATCTGTTATTTTTCATTCAAGCTTTGTGGCTGTAAATGCCTTCATTTTTTGTGGTCTACTAATGACAAGAACAGTGAAGATTATTTTGTAATGCATTATACAAGCCTTACTTACTTACTTAGGCCCTTGGCTCCACGTGGAGCATAGGCCATCGACAACCCTTCGCCATCGCACTCTGTTCTGGGCTAGTCTTGCCACTCCAGTCCAGTTGGTCCCCTGCTTACATAGCTCTGCCTCAGTGTCCCGCCTCCAGCTGTTGCGAGGCCGGCCTCTCTTCCTTTTCCCCTGCGGGTTCCATGTCAGGGCTTGGCGTGTGGTGCTGGATGCTGGCTTCCTGAGGGTGTGTCCAATCCAGCCCCACTTCCTCCGCAGGATCTGCTTGGCCACTGGTTCCTGCCCCGCTCGCTCCCACAGCTCTTCATTCCGGATCTTCTCTGGCCATCGGATGTTGAAGATGCGCCTCAGACAGGTGTTGAGAAATGTCTGGATCTTCTGCTGCATCGTCTTCGTTGTCCTCCATGTTTCGCATCCGTAGAGCAGAACTGACTTCACGTTGGAGTTGAAGATGCGAAGTTTGGTTCTTATGCTGACAACTTTGGATGCCCAGACGTTTTTCAGCATGACCATTGCTGCCCTTGCCTTGCCGATTCTGGCTGTGACGTCTCGGTCTGTGCCTCCCTGTCCATCAACCACACTCCCCAGGTAGACAAAAGACTCCACCTCCCTGATGGGCTCTCCACCGACTGTGACTGGTGTGTTGGCAGTGGTGTTGATCTTCATCAGCTCGGTTTTCTTCCTGTTGATCTTGAGCCCTGTTCCAGCTGATGTGGCTTCCAGGCACGTAGTCTTGTCCTGCATCTGGCTGTGGCTGTGAGACAGGAGCGCCAGGTCGTCCGCGAAGTCGAGGTCATCCAGCTGCGTCCAGAGTGTCCACTGTATCCCGTTTTTCCTGCCTGCTGTAGTGGTCTTCATGATCCAGTCGATGACCAGGAGGAAGAGAAACGGGGACAACAGGCATCCCTGGCGGACTCCGGTCTTCACCTCGAAGCTTTCTGACAACTGGCCGGCATGGGCAATCCTGCAGCTCATGTCTTGGTAGGTGCACTGGATCAGGGAGATGATCTTCCCGGGAACTCCATAGTGCCTTAGCAGCTTCCACAGCGCCTCTCTGTCTACACTGTCGAAGGCCTTCTCATAGTCTATGAAGTTGATGTAGAGGGGGGAGTTCCACTCCAGTGACTGCTCCACAATGATGCGTAGGCTGGCAATCTGGTCAGCGCAGGACCTGTTCCTGCGAAAGCCTGCCTGCTGGTCTCGGAGCATGGGGTCGACTGCCTCTCTCATCCTCTCCAGTAGAATTCTGTTGAGAACCTTGCCTGGCACTGACAGGAGCATGATCCCTCGGTAGTTGCTGCAGTCCCTGAGGTCCCCTTTCTTTGGCAGCTTGATGACGATCCCTTCTTTCCACTGGGCTGGCACCTCTTCCTTCTCCCAGATCTTGCTGAACAGGCTGTGCAGCATGTTGACGGCTGTCTCTGTGTCTGCTTTAATGGCTTCTGCTGGTATCTCGTCCGGCCCTGCAGCTTTCCCATTTCTCAGCGTCATGATGGCTTTCCTGATCTCCGCCTTAGAGGGCTTGTCGCAGTTGATGGGTAGTTCTGTCTCAGCTGGTGGGATGTCTGGTGGTGTTTCAGGGATGGGGCGATTTAACAGCTCCCTGAAGTGTTCTGCCCATCGCTTCAGCTGTTCCTCAGTTGTTGTCAGTGGGTGCCCGTTCTTGTCCTTCACTGGTTTGTCTGTCTGCTGAAATTTGCCCGTGAGCTTCTTGGTCACCTGGAACAGGTCTTTTAGATTCCCTTGTCGGGCTGCTTCCTCTGCTTGACTGGCCAGGTTGTCGATGTAGTCCCTCTTGTCCTTCCTGGTGCTCCTCTTCACTTCTCTGTCAGCTGCTGTGTATTCCTCTTGTGCCTTTGCCTTAGCTCTTCTTGTTCGGCTCGTGTTCAGTGCAGTTTTCTTCTCTTTCCTAACTTCCAGCTTCTGGATGGTATCAGCAGAGATCCATTCCTTATGTTGGGTCTTTCTCTTGCCAAGGACCTCTTCGCATGTGTCGTGCCAGAGTTTCTTGCTGTGTTCCCACTGTGTCTCGATGTCCATTTCACTGTCTTCTATCAGGTCTTGCAGTGGCTGGAACCTGTTGGAAAGGCTGATCCGGAATGCTGCTTGTGTGTCTGTGTTCCTGAGAAGTCCAACGTTGAACCTGGTCCGTGTGCTGTTGGCGTTGGTGTGCCTCTTGAGCCGAAGTCTCAATGTTGTTGCAAGAAGGTGGTGGTCTGATGATACATCGGCACCCCTCATCACGCGCACATCCCGCCACGATCTCCTGAACTTCCGGCTGATGCAGATGTGATCAATCTGGTTCTCCGTGACATGGTCCGGTGATCTCCATGTGGCCTTGTGGATGCGCTTGTGTGGGAAGATGCTGCCTCCTATCACTAGCTGGTTCAGGGCACAAAAGTTTGCAAAGCGCTCGCCATTTTCGTTCATCTGTCCCAGTCCATGTGTTCCCATGGTGTCCTCGTAGCCTGTGTTGTCTGATCCAATCTTGGCGTTGAAGTCTCCCATCAGTATGGTCATGTCCTTGGCTCCTCCTCTATCTATCACTGTCTGCAGTTGTTGGTAGAAGTCATCTTTTTTCTCCTCTTCCGCATCATTGGTGGGAGCATAGCACTGGATGATGTTCAGCTTGATGTCTTTTTTCTTGGTGATGAATTTGGCTGTGATGATGCGGGAGTTGACAGGTTCCCAGCCGATGAGTGCCCGCTGTGCCTCCGGTGCCAGCATCAGGGCCACGCCCTCAGTGTGGGGGGCTCCATCCTCTGTGTGTCCAGAGTACAGCAATTGCTCTCCCGATGAAAATCTCAGCTGTCCTGTCTGTAGCCACCTTGTCTCACTCAGTCCCAGTACTCCTATCTTGTAGTTCTTCATCTCTCTTGCTACTTGTATGGTCCTTCCTACTTCATACATTGTCCTGATGTTCCATGTGGCTACTCTCGTTGTTGTCCTGGGTGTTAGAAGGGGGGTCGGCCTTGCAGCTTCCTTTCGGCTTTCACTGCAATGCGTCATAGGTCTCCGGGATGGAGACCCTTCCTTGCCCAGGTGAATGTCTTGGTTTGTTGCTGTCGATGCTTCAGTAACTTAGTGTTTTTTACAGGTAGGGCTGTTAACCCTACGCAAACCCGTTTAGCCTCTTGGAGAGGTGGTCCACATTCGTCTGACCTCTACCCTTCGACCTGTCCAGCTTGGGTGACCCTGCCAGGAGCATGTGCTCCTGCTGGCATAGTTCTCTGGGTCATTGAGGTACACAAGCCACTACCCCACGACAAGGGTTGGACCATGTAGGGATACAAGCCTTACTGACACAATAATGAGAACAAAACAAGATTTGTTGGTGCCTCTATAGTTCACTAATAATTCAAAACCCTTGGTCTGGCTGAATTAATTTGTCTTGTGGCAGAAAAGGCATTAATGTTATTTTTGAAAAACTTTTACGTGTGTTCCACAATTTCTGGCATGGTGATTTGCAGCGAGATTTTAGGGCAGCTACTGATCAGTGGAACTGTTATCAACTGTATGGTGTTTGCTGGTGTCGAGTAGTACATGTACGTGTAATGCTGAAATGGTTGCTGTAGTAAATGTGTCGAGGGACGTGATATGCAGGCTTCAGAATCTTGTGAACAGAGGCATCTCACCTTGGTTTGTGTGACAAAAGTGGCATAAGTTTCAGAAAGAGCCCTGACCATGCTATGGACAGTGCAACTCTCAAATATTTAGCAATTTTGAAAGGAAAACTATTGACTTTATTTTGGAAGTTGTCACCGAGCATATATGAACATATATATAACTTTAGTCACAAGTGGTTTGCTGAGACTTTGAAACTTGCAAGATCTTAATTGTTGCATTCTGTATGTAACACAGCATACCATATCGCCAAAACTAGACAACAGAAACCATTTCAGCAGTAGTGGCAGTTTCTATTGGTTGATTCCAACCAGGGGTTTTGATTATTCCTGAAAGTATGCATTTGTCATGATCACAATCACAGAGAAGATGGCTCATACATATCTTTAGGTACATTGTACCCTGTTTTGTGTACTGGACTGTAAAATGCTGTGAGATACACGTACCAAACGAACAATATAAACTGAATAATTTTTGCTCCATCTGTCAGTTTCATGCAGTCACCAAGATTGTGCATTTTCAAGTGCATATAAATTGTCTGCACAGATTGCAGCAGGTTCATGGATAGCATTCCAGTAATTGTAGAGTATGTTGTTTCTAATTTATTTTGTAGAAAAATCTGTACGTTTGCTTGTTTTCTATTGTTCATAAACTGCATTTTACAGGGTCTGATTGCAGTGCTGTTTAAAAAAAAAAAAAATCAGATTTCTGTACTGACCATTTGTTTGCCTTCATTGTCTGTGTCATTTTTTTTTTTTTTATATCGAAGAAGAATATTTAGCTGTTCAACTCCATCAGTCTGTTGGTTACTGACAAAGAACTGATCGTGTCATGGATCAAAACATGGGTCGGTAAACCACAGACTGCTGAAGTTTAAGTAAGATTTGTCCGCTTGCAATCCTGTGGTTCATGGGCAGAAGTCAAGCAGAACAAATTAAAAAGTATGCAATGTGAGTGTAGTAATACTTGTACTCTGTACATGCAAATTTATTTGGTAGTGTACATGTACTTGCGAGGACTTGTGTGAACAATATGTGTTACAGCTGTGCTAGTGCGTACGTAAACATTAAGCAAATTAAAAATCAGTTGAGCAAATTAAAACGTTTCAGCTGTGTTTGCATAGTACAAGTACATTGTCAGCTAGTCCAACAGTTAAGGTCTGGTCAAACTAACGTTGACTGGTGTGGACTTGGAAATGTGGCATCAAAATGAGAAGGAAGCTCAAACTGACATTACTGAAAACAACAACAAACTGACAAATACACAAAGAGAGAAACAAGAACAGTTGCAGAAACATCTCTACTTGCACTGCGGGATTGCTAATGTTGCTAACTGAGGCTACACACACTGGTGCAAAAGCAAAAAGAAAAAAAAAAGAGCCCCCCCCCCCCCCTCCCCTTTCCTTGAGCCCAACCTGGCTGGTTTAGTGATGATGAGAACAATTAATTGTTTCTCAGGCGTAAAAACCTGCAGGACGGAAGTTAGGTGACTTCAAACTCTGTACCGACAGCGAACACCGAAAAAAGCCCCTCAGATCACACAGTACACTACCCATGCTCTTCAAGCCCTGTCACTTTGAGTACCAGCCCTCGGGGAGGTGACTCATGGTCCCTCAGTTCACCACCAGGAGAGGCAGACTCAGTTTTGGCCATCAGACTACTGAATGCATCTAACAGATGAAACAGTGTGCATGTATACCTGTATGTGTCCATACTGAGGGAAAGAGACTGATGTGCATGCAATGATACATGGATCTGCTTCAAGTTAGTATATGATAGTCCCTATTTTGTAATTCCACGAAACACAAATTGCTCAAACTGGGATAATAAACAATAATCATTGTGATGATGATAATGATAGCCAGTTCTAGGTTGCCACAAAAAACTTCAATACTGTAGTGTATGTGCATTTGTTATGATTTGTTCAGTGTTTATTTATTTACGGTGTATCTGGTTGCGTCCTGTAGTCCCTGGCGGCAGACTTACTGAACTTGGCTGACCAAATCCCAACATGTTCCTTGTTTAGCATTACACTATACATGGCTAAGCACTGGTGAATTCTGACTAAGCAACTGCTTCTGACTCAGGTGCCAAATATAACTTCCCATACATTTGCGGCAACCAGGAAGGTGAAGACTCGTATTCCGTCGCAAAAGCGTGTCATCTGGCCATGCTCGATTCGCTGTCTACTTCTGCGGTGGAGTTGGATTATTATCGGGATGACCTCCCTTGCTCTCGACTTCCGCCACCAAAAGAAAGCGAAACTAAACTCTTTCCAAGGTTTGTCTCAAGGTTTGTCCAAGGTTTGTCTCATTATTCACGAGATGTCTCCTCTTTTCTGATCGTCGTGGATCTAGGAATGCATATTTTCATTTCTTCTTTGTTTCGTGAAATAGTTTAATTAATTACGAACTTCCGTCAAGCTTTGATGAATCCGGCCCCAAGAACACTTCGACGGAAAAGAACTGGTAATGTACGTGTTCTGTTGATAGTACTTGGCCTTCTGCGTTTTCTTCTTCCATAGTTTATTCTTCCATGGCATTTTGTTCTTGTTTTCTTTTGCAGAGAGCGCCAATGGCTGAAGCTAGTAAAGGCGGTGGCAGTGGAGAGCCGACTGAAGGCTCGGTGGCACATCAGGCAGAGGTGGAGGGTGCAGGGGCACAAGGTGAAGTTGGAGATGGTACATGACATGCATATGTGGCGTATATCTGTCTAATTATTTCTCTCTTATTTCATATAGACTAGAGTTTGTAGCACACTATTGGAAAAACGCAGTTGGAAATCATTTGTCCTTGGCGCATTTATGAAATTCATGCAGCAGGGAGCAACAGAAGAGAAATGAAGAAGAGCCTGGAAAGGAATAATAATTTTTTATTTATTTAAATAGTACTTGTTTAGCGCTTAATCTCACAGGAAAGCAACTCATAGCGCTAATACATCTTACTGTTAAAGAGTTGTTTACGTGCAGGTAGATGAGTGCTTTGAGCGTTGATTTACGATCTTGTGGTGAAAGTTTGTGCCAGCCGCCATCAGTAAACATTACAGTCCCCCTTTCGTTGTGTCGGATTTCCCATACCGATAATTTCAGTCTTTGCAGACCTGTCAGGTGACACGGAAGATGTACAGTGACTATGTTTTGGACTTCGAATGGTTTCTGTGTCATGGTATGATATCCTATAGTTGTGACACCTTTGATTCCACTGTTGCCACCCAACCGACACACAGTCAAAATCCCCGCTGCCCCACAACACTCCTAACAGCCTTTGTGAATGTAGGCATCTGACGCAGGCCTCCTGAGTCAGATGAATTGGACTATTTCACTCTCTGCCATTGGGTGACATACCACTGTTTGACAGGATGTTGTCGCAGGTTCATGTCATTTTCACTGTCAGGCTTACATTTCTCTTTGACATTTTTATTAGGCGCTCTGCTACAGGTTGACAGGCTCCACACTTTCAATGCTTGCAAGTGTTGAAACCCCGATTAATTAATTTTCTGGCAGCAGTGTTGCAGACCCCTCTTGCCACTGCCATGGCGGGAATAGAACTTGGATTTATTTTTTTCAGGCTTGCAGCCAGCCACTGGGTAGCATTGCAGCCAATCAGTGGCGCGCACCGGTCACTTTCCGCTTATTTCTCATCACTCAGTCAAAATGGCCACTGCGGGTACACCACAGTGGGAGTGTATATTGGTCAGCCGTCCGCCTTTGTTCAAGTGCTAAAAATAGCCGAGTTCTCGTAGCGTGGCAGTGTAATGACAATCTCTTTTTTACCCGAGTCACTGTCAACTTCTTGTGAGTGAAGCTGCAGATTTCTAGTAAAGTCCGAGTTACTGTTTGGGAGTACAGACACCCGCTTTTTCAGGCAATTTTGTGCAAACACACGATCACCCTTTTCATGTGCATAACACACAAACATAGATCTCCCCTCCTGTATCAGACACATGTATAATGTGTAGTATGTACGGTACCCCACGGACACATGTATAATGTGTAGTACATACAGTACTCCACTGAAAAAAATCACTTGATTAAACACAAGGGGTAGCAGTTTCAAGGCCTCGTTGTGGTATAGCTTCATGATTTTTCTCCCATTTATGGGCATTTCCGACCAAGGGCTAGCAAGTTGATGACAGCGTGAGGCAGGAAATCCTGCATTGTCGTCAGCGACTCAACTACAGCAACTTGCTGACCAACTGTCATGTAAACAGGCCCCTTAGCCAGTTGTGTCAGTGTGATATGAACTACAGCAATTCCTCAGGTCTTCAAAGATATATATGCATGTCGGCTGTCCCTGTGGGCCATTATAGCACACTGATTACATACATGTGATTGTTGTGTGAAGAGGGAGAGAGAGAGACACACACACACACACACACACACACACACACACACACCCTCCAAAACCACTCAAATAATAAAGACTTGCTGATTCCATTTTCATGCTTGCTATCAATATGGCTCAGTATAGTTCGCACCCTTGGGCCGTATTGGGCAAACTGTACCAACACAGTGACCCTCATTTAGTAGAGTTGGCCTGCTTAGATCGGTTTAGGGTTTGATTTAGGGTCACCTTTAGATTTAGGGTTGGGGTTAGCTTGTGGTAATGGTGCAATCGCTATGATCAATCAATCAATCAATCAATCAATCAATCAATCAATCAATCAATCAATACTTTACTAATCCCTTCCGGGAAACTAAATGTCTGCCGGTGACATACAAACAGGACATAAAAGAGTTCTTAAAAGAGACATAAAACATAAAAGAGTTCTTGAAAGAGACATAAAAGATAAAAGCAATTTATCACCATAATACACATCACATAAATTATCACATATATCACAGACTATATATATAATACACCCCCCTCAACACACACACACACACACACACACAGACACACACACACACACACACACACACACACACACACACACACAGAGTCACAGACTATATATATTATACACACCTGTCAACACACACACACACACACACATACATGGAGTCACAGACTATCTGCATGATGTCCGACTCTTTTGTTGTTCAGATGGTCGCAGTTGCAAATGGCATAAGGGGGCGAACTTTACCAATGCAGTAAATATGCAAGTGTACACAGTAACTAAGAAAGATATATATAATTATATACATGTTTCAACAGGTAAGGAACAGGAAAAAGATGTGTACGACTTCACACATCCCAAGCGAGGCTATGCCATAATTATCAACAACGAACATTTTCAACGTTCTTCTGGATTCTATGGCAGAAAAGGTTCAGAGCATGATGCATGTGCACTTGAGGAGGTGTTCACGGAGCTGGGCTTTGATGTGGAGCCACATAGTAATCTCACTGCAAAAAAAATGGAGGATGTTCTCAAAGGTACAGCAGTCTAGTTTCCAGATATGTATATAGTCAAAACATTGCTCTGGTTGTCATCTTTTTTTTTCTTTTTTCGGGCTGCCCCAGCTCTTTGCCAGCTCCAGTGGTGTTCCTCCCAGGTAATGGGTAGAATCCACGGAGGGCTCGGAAGCTGGGACAATGTTTATTACGCATGATGATGGAGATGAGGATGATGGTAAGATGATGCTATGGAGGTTTGTGTGGTTTAGGACTGCGGGACAGGGCCGCATTCCACGCTTCCTGTCATAAATATCCCGACATTAACCAGGCCCAGGAACTACGGCACCTGCAGTGCCAGCCGTGTAATCATCCACATCATAAGACGTGTCATACCAAGGGAAGCACCCCCAAAGTCGCACCCGTGAAGTGGGTGAAACTCGGCTGTGTGGCAGCAGCCTCCCCATCGGACCCATAGCCCACCCGCTCTGGGTAGGAGCCGACCTAGGTAGAAAAAATCCTGCTTGCCTCGGCTGGGACTCGAAGCCGGGTCTCCCGGTCCATGGTCCGAAGTGCTAACCACTATACTACGGGGGCCGGTGCTCTGGTTGTCATCTTGATAGGATGGTCATGTGCCTGGACTTATTTGCCATGTGCTTTCGCCATGTGAACACTCTTTTATACCACCACTTTTCCATTATTACAGTCATGGTTTAAAAATCCGTAATTCATCATGCGTAGTTTAAAATTGTACCCATAAAAATCAGGTGACAATGCGAAGTAAAGCACCTAAGTTAGAGACGCTGTGTGAAGCATTTGGACTGCCAATCGATGTCGGTTATCAAATCAAAGAAATGTAGGTATGGACGTGGTATAAATAATTTTCCCAATTCGGTGCCCCGTAAAATGCTTGACATTCATTTGTTGATATTGACTATTTTTCAGTTGAAATCAACAAACTCATGTGGCGCATTTTCCATATCGCGGGCACCTCATTGTGAAAACTCCATATAAAATGCAAGAGACTTTCAGTAATGGTGCATGGCCCGCGTTTATTCTTTCTGGAGATAATATTCTCGTGTACAGCTGATAATTATTCCTCTAGAGACAGATGAATATATTTTGACTCAGGTTTGACCTCAGTGCATATGTCTATGATCAGTATTAGCCGTCCTGTAACGAAAAGTAAATTGTGACACCCTGTTAGGAAGAAAATATCTTATCTTGGATACCTGGTAACATGAGTGTGTGTGTGTATGTGTGTGTGTGTGTGTGTGTGTGTGTGTGTGTGTGTGTGTGTGTGTGTGTGTGTGTGTGTGTGTGTGTGTGTGTGTGTGAGAGAGAGAAAGAGAAAGGGAGGGTGGGTGTGTTTGTATGTATTTGTTTTTTATGTGCACACACAAAATTAATTTGCTTTCTTCATACACATGGTATGCAGATGTTAAGCGATATGACCACAGCCAATCTGACTGTCTGGCTGTGGCCATTCTGTCTCATGGGGACCAGGAACTGCTGAAGGAGACTCGGGAAGAAGAGCCATGTAATGTGAAGCGTGATCTCATCTTCGGCACGGATGGTAAGGCAGTGACCACAGAATCTATCATGAAGCTGTTTCGTAACTGTCCAGGGCTTGAGGGGAAGCCTCGTCTGTTCTTTTTGCAGGTAATGTGATGGTTCTCGCTATGTAATTTGAATTAAAATTGATATACTTTTCACAAGGAGGTGCCCCTGAACTTGAGTTTCTTGATTTCAACCGAAATACTGTGAGTTTTCACAAACAGTTTTTCAGTTGAAATCAACAAACAACTGTGGTGTATTTTACATAATCGGGGGCACTGAATTGGGAAAATTATTTATACCACGTCCGTACCTACATTTCTTTGATTTGAAAGCTGACATTGGCAGTCCAAATGCGGCATCTCTGACTGAGTTCATTTACTTCACTTTGTCCATAGGCTTTGAGAAGTCAGCAGGTCCATTTCAAAGCCTCTGTCTAAGCTAGGAATTGGAAATAAGCATACAGGTGTCACAAATACGACCGATTGTGGATAAAACGCAGCAAAAGATCAACAATTTTATGTCAAGCAGCTGGAAAAGCTCCTTCGTCCCCATTCCTGTACAAAGTCGAACTGTGTCATGTTGTGATGTGAATTATTCTTCAGTGGTTTTTCGCATCATATCGTGATGTAATCCTTTACACAGAACACACTGCTGAAACATCACTAGGAGTAATGCATGTGCACTTCTTATATCCATTGTTAATTCACGTGTCATTATTATGGGTACAATGTTAAGCCACACATGCTGAATTGCGGGTTTTTAACTCATTTGCGACCTTGACTGCACGCAGTGGAATGCTCCTGTGACCCAGGCACTGTGTGAGTGTACAAGCCTTGCCAACCGGGCGATTTAACAATTTTCGAATGTTTTTAAAAAAGTTTTCCTCAGATGTGTTTGGTAGGGTCTGAAAGATAATTATGAGCACTTTTATGGGAAAATATTTTTGACTGGAAAAATTGAGCATTGCGGTGACAGTGAGGTGAAGATAACATCGGTTGTGGGTGCTTGGTAACAGTGTCCTCACACGTCAGCGCCCGGGGTCTGGGTGTGTGGTTGGCAATGGAATGCAAAGGCTCTGCACAAACGCTGGGTGCCTGGTCGTGAAAAAGTTAAACCATTAATAATAGTAATAATAATAATAATGAGCATTGTATAGGCGCTTTACCCAATTTCTTGAATCGGCTCAAAGCGCCGCGAACTGAACCCAACACGCACGCTCACGTGAATCACACGCATTCTCTCACACACTGGACATAAACACATTACAATCACGTGGTGCGAAGGGTCAGCTCAGCTATTTAAATTTCGTAATTTAGAATTGCATTTATTTTTGAAATTTGGTGGGCTGAACATTTCCAAAGCAGAGGGGGAGGAAGCCAGAGTACCCGGAGAGAACCCCCGACGATCGGCCCGAATGAACGGTGCCACATACGAGAAGTTAAAAATTCTTTGCCCCGAGTGGGACTCGAACCCCTGACCTCTCGCATTGGTGACAAGTCTCTTAACCACTAGACCACCGACCATTACCTGTAATAGTGGTAGAGTGGTAGAAAACATGCATTTCAACTGAAGTACCTTTCAAATTTGTAATATATTGTTTGATGGCCATTTTAGTTTGCCATGTCTACTGGATTTACATATATATAATGCAGTCAAACTCAGAGTTATAAAATTCTAATCCTTATTTCATGAACATTTTTACCAAATGAATAGCAGAGAACTCATTTTGTGAAAGTTTGTGTGGGCAATAATAAATTATAGTAGCACAGTATTTTCCTTCATTCTCAGATGTATGCTCTGGGATTGGTCTCCTGAGTTGACAGTGGCACAGCATCTTTTGCATGGCTGTAGAGGCCCACATTGGCGTGGAAGTTTCTGTTGCAACTTGTGGATTTTAAAGTCTCAGTATGCATACAACAGAGTGTTGAAAACTTTTCATCAAGTGTGCATCACTCGGGTCACAGTATAACATCTGAAACCATTGTGGTGACTCTTGCCAGCATATATGTTCAGGGCTCCCTAAACTGTGCGTCTGTGCGTAATTTACGCACTGAAGTAGAAATTTACGTCCTAAAAAAAATTCGAGGGGGTACGTTGAAGCATTATGAACGCGATCTGTGCTTAGCTTGACGCACTACCACTGCACTACCGTGCGTACGCGAGTGAGCGTTCTCCCTTGCCATGGCCGCGTTCAGTTCAGTTGTGTTTAGCGCTCGTTGGCGTTAACTGTCTACTGCCGCAGATCGGCGGCTACTACAGCCACTCGCGCGTAGTGAACGTGCCCCATCTTTTTCCGCTTCTGCGCTCAAAACTGTGGACGAAAGATTTTAGAGTCAGTGCTCTTGTTACCGATCGGATTCGCTTTCTCTGTGACGAATCATGCCACCGAAAAAAGTGAAAGTTCAAAAGACTATGGACTTTTTCGTCAATGGAAAAGTTGTGGAGGGGCTCAAGCCCTCGCCCGGCAGCGGGTGCACTTCGGCGTCGCATAGCTACGACTGATTCAGACGTCGCATCAGAGTCGGCACAGAGCAGCAAAAAGTCAGAGTTTCCAACTTTCAAAACTGAATTGTACCCACTTCATTTAATTATATGATTTGAAGTTGATAAAATTCAGTTTTGCACACACACACACACACACACACACACACACACACACACACACACCTGTTCAGCAGTATTTACTGAATTTATAATTCCATGCACTAAAAACTTGAGAAATGATTCTGACCCTTTAAAAATTGAAAGTGGAGGTACAAAGACCCCCTAAAATTTTGAACTGGGGGTCAGTGGACCCTTTAGGTCTGCAGCTTTTAGGGAGCCCTGGTGTTGTCCCAGGAAGTGTACCGCGCACTGAGCAGACGACATTATTTGGTTGCGGACTGAGGACCAGCTAGACGGTGGTGACTGGCTGCTATTTTTAGAAGATTATTTAGAGTCCCAGTCTGTTCAGGAATGGACCATAGGCTCAAAGACAGGCAAATTTCTCTAATAGTAGAAGCCACAAAGTCCCGAAAATGGTCGCGATGGCCAAGTGAAACATTCTTCTATCTGGCAAATAGCCATGAAGCTTTGAGCATCAGTTTTTCATCTCAGCGGCGTTAGGAACATAGATGCTTTAAGTCGCAAGCAGTGCACTTTCACCTTGGCACATGTAAAAAGAAAATGTTAAAGATTAGCATCAGTTCTTGATTTATACAATCTGCATTCAGTGCCTGTTTTCTGCTGTAATCAGGCATGTCGAGGAAACAAGTTTGATGACGGTGTAAACATTGGTGTGGGTCGTGAGAAGGACGAGACAGATGGAGACAGTACGCAGCCAGCTCCCGCCAGTGATCCAGAGACAGCTGCTGCGGCTAACACTACCAAGAGCAATGTTGAAGAGGCTGATGCGTGTCCTCAGCCTGCTGATGAAGGCGACGAAGAAGAAGAAGAAGATGATACCACTGATGCTTGTGGCAAGACATTTGAGATATATCCTGCACCCATCTTCAAGGATTACCTTGTCATGTATGCCACAACTCCAGGTGGGTGTTGCTACTGGTACAGATATAGGGACCAATAGTGCGAAAATGTCATTGTGGTGGAATTTTGATTAACTGCCTCCCTCAGGAAATACGGCACAGTCAATCTGCCCAGTCCTTCAAACACGCCCTTAAAACGCATCTGTTCACATCAGCCTTCACATAAATGATTCAGCCCGTTACCATCACCAACCCGTTGTTTTTGCAGTGTGTATGATGGATGTAGGTGTGTATCGGATGTTGGTATGTATGTAGGTGTCCGTGCTTGTTTGTATGACTGACTGTATGTCTGACTATATGTATGTAGTGTATGTATCTATGTATGTACGCTTTTATTCGCATTTATTTAGTTGATTATTTATCTATTACTCAGTTATGTGTTTATTTATCACCTTTTGTATACATTTGTGAAGCGCCTAGAGCCCCGGCTCCGGAGATTAGGCGCTATAGAAATCCTCATTATTATTATTATTATTAACTGGATTTTGAGAAAGTGCAGTATGACTTGCATTTTACACATCTCCATGCACACCAAAACCAACACCAGAATTATATTACTCAGGAAGCAGCTTTATCTTCTGTGCTGTTCCGTCTGCATGTATTTTTGGCTGCTGGTTGATTGAGAACTTCAGACGGAAGACAAATCTCATGGAATACAAGATTTGGCAAATAGTTTACAAACACGCTGAATGGACAAGCTGAATGTGTTGCTGAGACATTCAGAAAAGTCGTGAAAAATAAAGAAGGAAAAAGATTCAGAAAAATGTTCATACATGTTTTATTGATAATGGATGATGGATTGTTACAAGTGTATTTTGACGAGCAAAAACAAATTCCTTTACCGTGATTGGTTGCTGGTTGAACGATCTGTTCCATTCTGCAGGTCATTTTGCATGGCGGCGTTCTACATCAGGAACCTGGTTCATTCAGTCCTTAAAGACCATCTTCACCAAACGCTACACACCACACATGTCCTTAATCCAGGCACTGACCAGCGTCATCAGGATGGTTGCACATGGCTATGAAGCCCAGAGCGCAAGTGCTGCCTTTAACCGGAAAAAACAGACGCCTGTCATTCAGACCATGCTGGTCAAAGACGTTTACTTCTCACCTAAGCCCAAGTAGGTCTGCCGTGACACTTAGCTGATGATGGTAGGGATATGCAGGCCTGATGAAAACAAAAATTTTCTGGTAGCCCACCAGGCTACCAGAATGTAAAAGTTGGTAGCCCAGGAAAAAACCTGGTAGTCCAGCAGAAGGTAGTGGATAAATGCTGTAACAAGTGTATTTGCTTACTGTGAATGACTGTGAATGCATTTTCTCAATCCCGTCCTGTGTGTGAACTGCTTCAAGATTTTGAGCCGAATGGACCAAAACGCCTGTCCTCACATGCTGCGCTGATGATCGTGCTCGGCGAGCAAAGTTAGCTGCCGGTGTTAACGAATTTTTTTTTTTTTTCAGAGAAATTTTTGGTCGCCCCTGGGGCCACCATTTCAGTAAGTTTTAGTAGCCCGAGATTTTTTCTGGTCGCCTAAGGCGACCGGGCGACCCTATTCATCAGGCCTGGATATGTATGTCACATATGCTGTGAATGTAGGTCTGCCGTGACACTTAGCTGATGATGGTAGGGATATGTATGTCACATATGCTGTGAATGTTATGCAGTCCTGCATATCATCTTGTGCAGAGGCACTAAGATACATGATTTACTGACTCTTCTGACTTTGACATTCAGAACTTTAGTTCAGCTTGGGGTAAAAAAAGACCCAACAACAACCCAAAAACATGTCTGTCATCTGTATTCTGCCCATTGGTCAGTGGGCATGTGGGTGAGTGGGGAGGGAGGGGGGGGGGGTAGACTATGAAAATTGTAACTTGTCAGCCTTTGAGTATTTATGTACTGTGATTGAGGAGTTTCTTGCTCCTAGAGGAAACAGGAAAACACTGCCATGCGTCCAAAATTCTTTGCTGGGGACAGGATGATGCTTTTTCAAATATAATTAATCTACCCTGTGCAAGAGTCTTTCACTTTTTACCGTAGTGCCATGAATTCAACATTGATGCTCTCTGTTTTGAACCCATTCTGACGGAATATTTTAATCTGCCATAATGGTATACTTCACAGAATTTTTGTGTGGTGTAAAATTTAATACAAAGTGTTCGTGCATGTTTGTGTGTCATCAGTTTCCCATATTTGGGATCAATAAAGTATTCTGCATTCATCAGACACTTTACATGTTTTTTTATGTGTCTTAGTGACAAAATTTTAGTGCATTTTGCACCATGCACTGGTGAATTTTGTGTTTGGTAATTTGCATAATTAATACTCCTCAAGAGTGATATGGGTAAGTTAAGGTTAAAAAAAGTTCAACCTTAGGGAAATGTATTTTAGGGTTTCCCTGGTTGTTTGTCTAAAAGTTTGCATGTGCTGCTTTTTTAAAAGTCAAGTTTGTGACGGCATACAAATGCACATGTACCATGTTCTTATAATAAAATCTGTTCGTCTTTGTTTTTCCAAATGGCAGTAGACAATTGTACGTGTCAGAATTCAAAACAGGCCAAAAATATTCTGTTTTCCTGGCACTCCATAATAGTATGGCCTTTTCTTTCATTTGTTTAAACTTTATTTATTTATTTCTTCTTTTTGGTTCCCCTTACCACAATACATTCCAAGACTATTTCACACGATCACATAGTGAGATACACAGCAGTGCGAGTCTCAGCATATGTGGTGCACACCCATGAATTGAGATGGGTGTTGTTTTTGTTTGGTGTTAGGTTTAAGATTTTTAGGTTGGCTGCATTTTTAAAAGTGCCGCATGTTTACAATGTATGCAGAGTGTCTGTGAACACTATTTTGAATGATGGAGAAAATATAACATTTTTTTTACTACAAATCAGTGCAGCTTGCAGTACATGTATTTGAGAACAGACATTTGTTTTGAGTTGGGATACTTGTCACTCCCATTGTATAGTTTTGACATGGGTGTTCTGCAACTTCTGGCGTGGTGATTTGCAGCGAGATTTTAAGGCAGCTACTACTAATCAGTTGAACTATATCTACTGTATGTTGCTTTGGAAATATTCAGCCCACAAAATTTAAAAAATGGATTCAAATCTGAAATTCTGAAACTTAAATTGCTGAGCTGGCCTTTCGCACCACGTGATTGTAATGTGTGTCCAGTGTTTGAGAGAATGTGTGTGATTCACGTGAGTGTGTGTGTGTGTGTTGGGTTTAGCCCGTGGCGCTTTGAGCCAAACATTGGGGACATAAGGCACCATATTCATGCAGTTATTATTATGTTTGCATTCGTGACAATTTCAAAGAGAATGTCTCATTATGTACATGTCTAAAACCTTTTTTTATCATATGCAGGATTGTAAAATGCTTGTTTTGTAAAATGCTTGTTTTGATCGATGGACCCTGCACATGTGGGGGATGACAAGGGTTTGAAACTTTGATTCCAGCTTTGTTTTGTGTGAGTATGGGGAATATTTTTTTTTAGACATGTCTGAGTATTAACTTCTGTGAGAGACTTATTACCATACGAACAATGTAGACATGCATGTGCACGTTGATCTCTCAGAAGGCAAATGCTCCATCTGTAAATTTCAATCAACAAGATTCTGCATTTCAGAGGGGTCCGCAAAAATTGTGTGCATAGGTTGCAGCAGATTGTTATGTATCATTCCAGTAATTGTCAGCTATGTTGCTTCTACATTATTATGTAGGAAGATCTGTATTTTTGCTTTTCTGTTGTTCGTAAGTTGCATGTTAGGGTCCGATGTCAGTTCTGTTTGTTTGGGGGTTTTTGTTGTTGTTTTTTAATCAGTATTGGCCACCCCTTTTGCTTTATGTTGGTGTTTTTTGGTTTTTTGTTTTTTTTATTCAAGGACAACATGTTCCTTTAAGTTTAACCCCTTTTGATATGCATAGCAGTACAGTCTGAGTTGTAGTCTTAACTACTGGCCCTGGTGTTGTGTGAGGCTTTTCTTCCCAAATCTATGCATTCTTTACCCTTATATCAACATGTAAACTTCAGCTTCGTTATTTTGCATCCTTCATGCTTTCTATCATGGCTCAACAGAGTATTTTTTCAACAGATGTATGCAGTTATGTTTTAAAATATTATGATGCAATTGCAGAGGCATCTATATATCTATATGTTTGTCAATTGAAACACCCAAGAAACCTGCTTTAGTGTATAGCTACTTTGAGTTGTTTTATTTGTATTTGTGTGTGTGTGTGTGTGTGTGTGTGAAATTCATCAGCAGTTCGCTTACTCACAGACAAAGCAAGAACACTCAAACTTACCAATAAAGCTTAGAAGCACCAACACAGCAGGAAATATTAAAGATCATTTTGTAAAAATGTGATCTTACTTTGTTATAGTTTTGTTCTGCCTGCAAAATTTTACTGAAATGAAATGGAACGAGAACAAAATCAAATTTGTTGGTGCTTCGAAAGGTCAATAATATGATACACTGTAATTCAACAAAGCTTTGCTTATGAGTCAACAGTTTAATGGGATTTTTACAACATGTACATTTCAACTTCAGTACCAAGCAAACCGGCATCCATCGAGTCGCACAAACACATTACTAAAGCATCCAGCAACTACAAACTCACTTTCCTCAAAAACAGAAGACCTCCTGGCCACAGCTGCCACAAGTCCCAAATACTTTGCCACAAAGGGGGAAAAAAAAAGAAAAAGAAAAAAAAAATGTGTAGCATTGATTGGTAAATGAAGTTCAATAATGAACTGACCCAAAAGCAGCGTGAGCATTCAATACTGGCACAACATGGAAACAGGTGCTGTGACAGACAGTGAGTTTATTAATAATTCCATCTTGGACTTTGGAGTAAAGATAGGATTTTTTGTTATTTTCATGAATGGATGGAAACAAGTTTTGAGCATGCATAAAATAATTATGTGGTGCGAGCTGACAGGATCTCAGCACACCTGAAGTTTAACCTGCTTGCATTATAATGAACACAAAAGCAAATATCAGGTCTGGAGGGATTGTCTTCCATTTCATCTACAACAATTGTTTCAGATTCAACAGCATGGTTTTCACCACTGGTACATTTTATTTTATAGGATACACGTGTCACTGCTAATGGAACATCTTGCTGTGTCAGCATGGTACATGCAAATCGAAACTTTATGCATTCAACTGTCATTCCTAGACATAACAAGAAGACAAGTACATACAGG
Organism: Batillaria attramentaria; assembly: GCA_018292915.2. Classification (NCBI taxonomy): domain Eukaryota; kingdom Metazoa; phylum Mollusca; class Gastropoda; family Batillariidae; genus Batillaria; species Batillaria attramentaria. The sequence goes on along the minus strand of JACVVK020000031.1, from coordinate 2,357,325 downwards.
AAAAAAAGTGTATGCACCTCTTGTTAATGCTTAATTTATTTCTATTGTCCATATAATTATCCCAATTTTCCAAACAATTTATCCCTAACCTTTCTTATGAGAAGCTGTATTCCTTATATGATCAGCAGTGGCACATGATTATTTGAATTATCTTTGAACCTCGCAAGAGATACTCCAATGCAGCCCATAACTGTTGTGATTATGCAATTAAATATGACAATACTGTTTCAAAGTATATGCATGAAAGCCTAAGTAGTTAGCGCAGAACAGTTTTTCGTCGCTGACAAGGCTTCACGGCCTCAACAACAAGTAAGTTCAAGTTTTAACAAAAATGGAATGTACAATATACACGCTGCGCCACTTCCCTAAACATAACTTCCTGAAATACAATTACCTGATCTTGTTTAGTCACGACAGGCAACATGTCCACACTGGAACAAATACGTAAAATATGACCTGTCTAGATGTTCATTGTTGGCACATTCCTCCGAGTCACAGGACATTTGTCATTCAGTGACTTGTTATTTCTGAAAACTTTAGTAACAAATACGGACTTTTCTCATGCAAGTAGTTTTGCTTACGAACACATCATTTACATGATCTTTTAGTCATGCTTCTCAGTGAAACACACTATAACTTAAGCTACACAGTAATTGCACACTGTTGTGTTGTGCAGCTATGCAGCAATCCATGTTGTTAAAATTATGCCAGAGACGGACACAGCAAAAGGCTTAACCACAACAGGGGGAAATGGACACAGTATTTCACACTCTGTCTCACAAACATGGTAAATGTAGTTGGATTTTGGTTTCCTTTCAAACGCCTACCCAACACCTCTTCCACCTCTCTCTCTCACACACACACACACACACACACACACGCACACGATATCCCTTAATGTAAAGGGCATGGACGCAGTTACTGATCAGGTTTGAAAATGACCTAAAAATCCATGATCCATATGTACATGTACACACTCGCTGTGTGAAGACACCAAAGTCCAGGTAACTATCAGTATGACTAAACTTCACATACATTGATGATGCAGTGACACTTTGAAGCAATGGTGCTGTCTGCTTAAGTGAATAATAAAAAAATAAAAATAAAAAATTTACTTGTCCACAGGTTGCAGGTTGAAAAAAAAAATCAGGAAGAGAATCTTATCAACAATAATACACTGTTTTTGTAACAAAAAATATTGCTATCTGCATAAATGGGAAGACCGTAATAAGCAACACATTATGTAAACCAACCCTAGTATCCCTCCCCCCCCCCCCCCCCCCCGATCATCTTTGCTTCTCAAACAAAATACTTCAGGATTAAGCAGCAGTCTAGAAATATGTGGCACAGGCTTTCACTTGGCAGGTGAATTTTCATTAACATCACATCAACATGAAGACAATGTGCTGAAAAAGAGTTGCAAGTAACATTATAAAAAAAAGGTGTGGTCAAAAACAACAATGTAAATGACACCGGCCCCCGTAGGGTAGTGGTTAGCACTTCGGACCATGGACCGGGAGACCCGGCTTCGAGTCCCAGCTGAGGCAAGCGGGATTTTGCCTACCTAGGTCGGCTCCTACCCAGAGAAGGTGTGCGATGGGCCCAATGGGGAAGCTGTTGCCACACAGCCGAGATTCACCCACTTCACGGGTGCAACTTTGGGGGTGCTTCCCTTAGTATGACACGTCCTATGATGATATGGATGATTGCACGGCCGGCACCGCAGGTGCCGTAGTTCCCGGGCCTGATTAATGCCGAGGATATTTATGACAGGAAGCGTGGAATGCGGCCCTGTCCCGTAGTCCCACTCCCAAACCACACGGACCTCCATCGCATCATCCTCATCTCCATCAGCATGGATAATAAAAATTGCCCCAGCCTCCAAGCCCTCCATGGATTCCACCCATCACCTGGGAGGAACACCACTGGAACTGGCAAAAAGAGTTAGGGCAGCCCCCCCGCCCCCCCAAAAAAAACATCAACAACAAACAAACAAACCAAAAAACAATGTAATGACCTGATGCATACTCTTCACGAACAATTCTTACATGGTAAACCACAGCCCAAAGCAGACATTCCAAGTCAAAATAAAACAAATATGATCAGAAACTGCTTTCCTCGTGACAATGTATGTTCTGACAAACACTCTGAACAAATATTGTTTGTTGTCTTTCTTACCCTTAGAACATGCACATGTATGTATTATGTAAATGCAAGTACATGTAACAATACTGTATATTACCTACAAAATAGTGCCATACAAGCCAATAATTCCATTGTTTAGATGTGGAGTAAATGATGAACCAACAGAATCAACGTCAGGATTTGGATGCAAGAGTTGACAAGGAATAATAGGATAAAAATGATCTTTCTTCCAGCTTACATGATTATCAAGAAAACCACAAACTCCACTACACTGGAGCTAGGAAATAAATTACAAAAATAATTCCCATCCTCATACCTCAGTAACTCGATTATGCTCCACTAGTAACGCGTATGAAAGAATGGGGTGTCACAACCGTTGCGCACAATGTTGTATTGACCTGAAAGGTACTTGGTGTAGTGTATACCCCTCCTGCTCAACTCTGTACAAATCACAATCGCGTATGCCTATACAATACGGGTGTAGTTCTACAAAACTACTTCTCCGACATTGTAAATTCAGCGAGCATTCTTTTTGTCTGCCTCTGTTTGCTGAACGAGCGTACTGACCAAAATGGCCTTGAACTAAAGAACACCACAGTGTACCCTGAATCTCTGCTAGATGTTTATCAAACACCATTTTAATATTTATCACAGTGACCCTTCTGATGTTATAGTTGTACACCCATTACAAGTCAAAATGTATTTCATTTTCAAACACCTTCTTTCAGGTCTGATGTCATTAGATGTTAAACTTCTTTATCACTTTTCACCCGATTTGCAGGACATATATATATACATAACAGAGTATAGAAATTGCACCTTTTTAAGTGAATGTAAAGAATATGTACAAAAAAAAACCCCCCACTGTTATCAACCATCCAATCTACCCCATGGAGAAAGTCCTGGAGAACTAAGCCTACAAACTACACTCCGTGAAACTGATCCCAACGTACAAGTTTCTGTTTGCTTCTCTTTATAACTGTTCAACTTTTCGGTGGAAATGTGCAACCCTACCATCTGAATTTCAAGGACTGTAGACGGAGCTTCAAGTGGTCTAGCTGCTACTACTGCTACATCTTGTGAGAAAGAGAGACGCTCAGACAGCACTACTTGCAGTGATTGTCAGAATAAGATAAGATGATATGCATCATGAACACATATATATATTCATATAGTCTTGAGGTCAATAAAATAAAATGACTGTATCCAAAAGAAAAAATCCCCCCCTCCCTCCCACCCACCCCTTCCCCCAAACTATCAATTTACTACAGTCACTATCTTATATGGCTTATGATTATCTAGCATATCTAGCTATGAAAATCGGCTGTTAAATAAAATCTCTGGGACACCTACTAGCCGCGAATTAGTCTTTGTTGTTTGCACAGTGTTAAGCCCTAAAAACTCTCTCACTCTGGGATGCCTATCATGTCATGATCATAATCAAAATATTGAAAACTGAAGTTTTATTATAGAAAATTTTAATTTACTACAATCTACGAGTGAAAAGTCATCGGCAGTGATCTGAATACAAACCTCATGCATTAATGACTTCGGACTTTTTTTTTTTTTTATGGCTCCTTTTCACCCCTTGTTTAGTCAGCTATTTCAATACACAACTTTTTAACATAACAATACACACTCGCATCAAATACCTATCTGCTTTAAACACATTCTTCACCTTCCCATATGCACAAACACACTCTCCAAGGAAAAAACAGTCACTTTGATGTACCTAAACAAGTCTGCTGACCCAGGACTCATTTAGTGAGCAACATCCCTGTTTTCACAAAATCACATTTACTCAACATTAGAATGTCTAAAATTCAGTCCTCCCTTTCATGGGCAGGGATGTCACTGGTGCCCGGACACAGGACTATGACTGATAGACTTGGCCAAATGTCCAATGAAAAAACTGTCCAGCAGGACAGATGTCCGATTGTTTATTTCAAGAGGAGGTCATATGTCCGATTGCATTTTTGTTGATCGCAGACATACTAGTGACATTTTTCCGAGTGAGGGCCGCCGCCTTGCGCTACTCGGGGAGCTTGCTCGCTTGCGCAGAGAATATTTTTAGTTGCACGCACGCAAAGCGAGTGTGGTATGTGGTATTCCCTAAAAAGAAGCCCTCTGATTGGCAAAGAGTTTAACCCTGGCCTGTGTTTATGTGGTTCCTGTTTTACAATGCTTTATTGTCGCGCGCCAGAATGTCCTATTGTTTCGTTCCAATTCAGGACAAATCTCCTATTCATCTGCCACCTTCCAGGACATTTGTCCTATAGGTTTCAAGCTCCAGTGACATCCCTGCATGGGCCTTCTGAATCTCCAGATTCACGCAGCTGTTGTGGTTTCTCAGTAGGGCTGTGCTAGGTACACTCAGTCTCAGTGTCCTGTATCAAGTTTCAAGTGTTGTGGTGCCCCGTTGGTGCGGTGGTTAATCAAATACTGGTCTGCCAACTGAAGGAATATCCAAAGCAAAATCCAAGTGCTTCTCCAACACTGACAAGAAACACAGGCCTTGTGAAACACACTGTGAAAAAAACCCGACAGGAATCTGAGCACACCTTCACATCACACAGAGTTCATCCTTTTGCCTTGGCCTTGACCATGGCCTGGAACCTGCTGGGGAAAAGGAAGAGAGGCCGGGCTCGCAACAGCTGGAGGCGGGACACTGAGGCAGAGCTATGTAAGCAGGGGACCAACTGGACTGGAGTGGCAAGAATAGCCCAGAACAGAGTGCGATGGCGAAGGGTTGTCGATGGCCTATGCTCCACTTGGAGCCAGGGGCCTATGTATGTAAGTAAGTTGACCATGGCCATGACCCTGACCTACTGTCACCACACAGAGGGAAGGATTCCTCTGAGATGAAATACTGGCACAATCATCTATTACTTTTGAACGGCAGATCTTGCTACAGGTGATGTCACACTCGTAAAATGCCTCTGACACTGCAAACAACAATATGATGACTCATGCAGTTCCAGCGGAAATGCAAACAATTCCAGAGGATCTCAGATGAGTTGATGTATTGTTGGCGGCACTCATAGTAAAGTAATGTGGATCCAGCAGAATGGAGATGATCTGAGTACATGCCGCTCAAGCTGTTTTCAGCAATTCCAGAGGATCTCAGATGAGTTGATGTATTGTTGGCGGCACTCTTAGCAAAGTAATGTGGATCCACCAGAATGGAGATGATCTGAGTACATGCCGCTCAAGCCGTTTTCAGCTCCTCCAACCTTTTCCGTATTTTCCTCCGCACTCGTTCGTATCTGATGAGAGACGTAACGAGGTGTAACAGTTACAAATGCAGACAGTGAGGTTTTAAATTGTCTAACATTTCACTTACAGGATGGGTGAGTACGTTCATTACACACGGTTTAAGAAAAAAATCATTGGTCTGGGCTATTCAGTGGAAAGTAAAATTTAGTCAAACAATACCTTTTAATTCTAGAAATATTATGTACAGTTTATCAAAAACTGTCCATTTGATTGATTTTGTTTAAATGAGCTTTGCATACACAAGTTTGGGTTTTTATTTTCTTTTTATTTTGGTTGCAGTTGTTTTGGGGTCTTTCATATATCATTGGCAATTTCATAACACCAGACAAACAGCAGGCCAAAATAAGAGGTGTGCACACACACACACACACACAAACACACACACAAACACACACACACACACACACACACAAACAAAACAATAATGAATAAACAAACTAACTTACTTTGCCTTCAGTATTCTAACTTCACGTTCTTCATCCTGTTTGTATTTCTTCAAGACTCCAGTCAAAGCAGCCACAGGCAATATCAACAGCTGTTCCACCTGCAACAACAGTACATGTACAAGTTCAAAATACACAGAAAATAAACTAAATGGGAGAATCAGATGCCTAGATGCCTAAAAGAATGAAGAAGATGATGATGATGATGATAATGGTAGTAATGACATATTTGTAACGCCGCTGAGATGGAAAATTGCCATTTTCAAAGCTCCAAGGCCATTTGCCAGGTAGAAGGAGGTTTCAACTGGCCACTGCGACCCTTTCATGACTTTGTGGCTGCTACTATTCGAGAAATGCGACTTTGAGCCCACCTCTTCTGGTAAAGTTTCCTCCTCCTCCTCTTCCGTCATGATTGGCAACTGAATGGATGTGTCTGGCACGGTAACCTCTGGCTCGATTTTCCGCTCCTTGATAAAGATTTTGGCACTCTGATCATCGGCCCCGAGTTCCAGTCTCTCCAACAGTGGTTTGTCACTCTCTCCCAGCAGTCGCTCAGCTGTGAACAAGTACACAATTCACATTCAACAGCTTTTGGTGTTAAAAGACCTGTGTTAGAGGTGTCAATGTCAAATGCGCCTCAAAAATCGAAAAACCAAGATCCAAGGGGGGGTGGGGGGGGGGGGGAATGTTGCTGGCTGATTTGTCAATCTGGAAAAGTTAATTTCGAAAGTTTTCAATCCAGAAAATTAAATTTTTGAAAGTTCTCAATATGGCAAAATTAAGTTTTGTAAATTCTCATTCCAGAAATCCGGAGTGTTCTGATAAATGAGCACCTCTGCAAGCCTACAAACTGGAATCAGTATTTCACTACCTATCAAGTGAGAGAAAATAAATTTATCAGAAACTTTCCTGCCTAGAGGCTTGTTTAGGATAAAGCTGACCATAACAACAATAGGCTCATTGCCCACGTACTACAAAAGGAAGTCCTGATGAATGCTTACTGAAGTCAAAATCTGACTGACTGACATGCAGGATGTTATGTGAAGGTGTTTTTCAGAAATTTAGTTTCACAGTAAAATGTCTTTCTCCTAGGTACTTACCAGATTATATGATATCAGTCCTATAGTATCATGTTATCTGGTATATATTCACAAGAGAAATGCCATGGAAAACCAAGCCAGGCATTTCTTCTGTCAGGAAAGGCACACTGAAACTTGAGTGATAACTGACTAACACTATAGTAACAGTGCATAAAGTTTAAATGATTCCCGTCTGCTACTTACTGTTTTCAGAAACAACAGACAGGACATACTCTGATGGGCTATTCTCCACCTGGACAAAAAAAGAAGACTGATTAGTTACACTTCAACTTCAAACGTAAGTATGTGACAAATCATACAAGTAATAAATCATAGTGAGACGGCTTTAGTCAAAAGCTGGTTTCGCGTATGGAAAATTTGAAAAAGTTGTCTGCACGTAGCTTGCCTGTAACCCAATCAATGTAATAATAATAATTATTATTTATTTATATAGCGCTTAATCTACATGTAAGGTAGTTCGAAGCGCTTAGAGTACAGGTAAAGAGACAGATAGACGTGAAGGTACAGGGCCAGGGCAACTGCATGTATGGTACTTAATAAGGAGATGGAAAAAGACGGAGGGAGGTTAGACGGAGCTTTGAGATGAAAACAGGTAGGTTTTTAGATTTGTTTTGAAGGTTTCGAGGGAGGTTGACTGGCGGATTTACGTTAATCACCACAAAATACATTCACTGGAAGCCTGGACGCCAGCTGTTGATCAAAAACATTACATGTACCTTGAACTTTTCCAGCAATGTCTCGATGACAACTGGTACCGGCATTGAGCTGTCCGCAATCACACTGGTTGAGCTGCCCAATACTGGCGTGAACACACTGGTCTGTTGCGACAATAATTAACATAATAATCGTAACATCCACAATCAAATATTCAGGACCAAACTTAACCTGTATCTATGTAAATTTCGGGCAGAGTCCATTTTGATAATAGCACGTGAAATATCTCTAAACTGTTCCCTTGGATGAAAGAACCTTGGAATTATGATTCATGTTACAGACAGCTGGACACAGGTGTGTGAAATTGCTGATGAATGTTCCCTTCCAAAATTAGGGTAATGAAATGAGGATGGAATATGATCCGGGAACGTTGCAAAAGATATTGTAAACCACAACTGGACAGGTGTCTGAAACTGCTCTCGATCATTCCTTTCACAATTATTTAAACAGGAGAATATGGAATTGCAGTCCATTCAGAAAGGATAATAATGAGCTACAACTAGAAACAAAGTTGCCCCTTACATCATAATTGAAGATGTGCCCGTTTATGGAGGCTCGTTTCCATTTGGTTGGTGCATCACTGCGATATGCTACTGTGTTGAACTTGCGAATCGGGCGGCGTCGCATGACAACATCGTCAGTAGACGATGGAGACATGATGACACTGTCGTCTATTCCTCGCCTCTGTCTGTTTGGTGACAAAAGATGCTTTGGACTCTGCAAAAGCGCGAGACACACAAGTTACACCACATGGTAGATGCACTGAGCACTGTACAGAGTATGAAGGACCATACTGGGTCAAAGTCACATCTCATCCAAAATGCTTTTAACACAATTCATTTGAGGTATGTAGGAAACATGTTTCCCTGCCCAGCAATCGTTAAAATTTATCTTTTCTCCAGTGGAAAAACATGAACATCTCCAGATCCACCCAAAGGTGCATGTAAAGACAGTGTTCTCCCTTGCAAAACCTGTTAAAGAACCATTATTCTTGTGAATGTGTACTTCTCGCAAATAGTGACCTGAAGAGGTAAAGTGCATAAGAATATCTATGCAAGCTTTTCTTTTTTAAAACTAAAACAACCCTCCCCATAAAAATATCACTGCATGTGTAATAAGTGGAAGACGTACTTCTGGTATGTCTTGTAGACTAGTCTTCTGCTGTGGAGTGTTTTCGATGTTGCCACAGAGTGAGTGGCGCCACTTGGCGATGGGTGGGTTGGGGATGTCATCGCACTGTCGTAGCTGGATCGGCCTGCTCAAACCCCAGTAGATGCGCAGTGGACCCTGGACTAGTACTTCACCATTAGGTAGCTGTACGCAAACAATGGACGCAGGGGGTCAGAGATGACAAAATGTAGGAGGACTGATGAAAGATGTCATGCCTCAGAGTTTGACAGCAATGCACTGCTGTTGCTTCACACAATCTCTTGAGTGTGATCAGCCTGGATTGGCCGTGTACAAATGTATCACCCAGTTCAAAAGGCGGCTTTAATAATGCCAAAATGCTAACACCACCAGGTGTTATGTTGCCTCTTTTTAAAAAAAAAAAAAAAGCTGCAGCCTGAATTTTTTTTTTTTAAAGACAAATACACAACTGACATAAGACATAAGAAATTTATTAAATTTCCAAAAGTGGAACATTGCTTTGTGGTCTCATAAAACATGCCAGACACTAACTCATACGGCCATACGCACCCACTCCACCTATTTACATACTCACACACTCATACCTAAAACAGTGACCTGCCATCTATCACATATTGCAGCACTATAAATTACAACACTACACCCCACATCACTTCACATCACAGCAGCAGCACAACAGCGGAGGTGCACAGAACTCCATCACAGTCGAAGCCAACCGACACCCGACAATAAACTTATGTCTAATTAGTCACCAAATAAAAATATCACCATCAGCATCTGGGAAATAAAACACATGACTTAACTTAAACAGTGATTTAGTCTGCATTAGTCATTCCACAATGGAGACTTCGTTTACCTATAATTCTTAAAAGTCCAGGCAAAAATCTCAATTTTACTTAAAAACTTCAGATCACTAGAAGCCACCTTCAAGCCACTATTTGCAATCTGCAGCGGTTTTTGGCCTAGCGGGAAGGCCTGCGCCTTGCATAACAGTGGCTTGAAGTGGCTACTAGTGGTGTGCAGTGGTTTGTTCTTTTTAACCAGTCTTATCATACAGGAGGCAGCGGGTGGTTGGGCTCGGGCTCTTAAGAGTTAAGTGAGGACTTTGCAAATACCAAAGATCAATTAAACTGTGTAGAATCTCTCCAAAACTGATCTCACCTGTTCAACTGTCATCTGATGGTGGACCTTGCCCTCATAGTGGCTGTTGAACGCTTGCACTTTATCCACAATGTCACGCCTGAAACATACAGAATTTAATTAATTACGAACTCATGATAAATACGTAGGGCCACTTTACAGTACACCCAATCTTTTTCATAATGAGAGTGGATCAACTTCTTAGGTCAATGCTGGATAAAGAAGGGACATCACGAGGTAATCAGACATTATTTTGCTGATCAGAATCTGAGCCCAACTAACTTTGGTAATCAAATGTAAGAAAGAACAGTGACAAACAAGTTATAAGAGTTTGTGTGAATGAGTACCCCCCCCCCCCCCAAAAAAAAAAAAAAACCCAAAAAAACCCCCAAAAAAACCCAAAACAAAAAAAACACACAAACAAACAAAACCCCCATAAAAAAAACAAAAAAACTAACAAAAAACAACAACAAAACCAACAACAAACCCAGACAGTTCAATATCACACTTCAACAAGCTGGCATACCGCATAGTGTTCAACAAGTGCAGGTGCACTCAGCAACCCACACCACCACGAAACCAAAACATCATCAAAAACATAAGCACGACGATGTGGGTGAAACATGTACATGTATTCATGTGTATATTGTGCCATTACACATAGTGAGAGAGGGACGGTCCTGCTTGCTGTTTATTCTTCTTTCAGTCAGAGAGAGTGTGTGTGTGTGTGTGTGTGTGTGTGTGCCCCTAGTGTGTGTGTGTGTGTGTACACACCCATGAGCGTGTGTGTGCATGTACTTCTGCAGTGGATGCTCACCCACTGTGCATGCATTAAACATGTGTCTCTCCATGCATCTTCCAGTTCCATCTAAACTGACTGATCACATTCACAGACCGAAACATCACAGAAACCCTATTTGCAGGCCATCAGACAGCCCGCCTCCCTTGGGCCCCAACTACAACTACTACAGCAATGAGCATCACCCCATGAGCTTGGCAACTCTACCCTCTGACAGACATACAGTAGGCTAGCTGCACACTGACTGACGCCTTATCGTCTTGGTAAGCACCACAACCCCCGACTATCATCTCCTCCACGGGGAAGCACCAACAAACATCTAGAAACTCAACGCTCCCATGTAATGCCTGGAGTCTAAATTTAACACCTGGTCTGTCATGAGGTAGATCACGAGATGTATCTGTTGCTTGTCCGTAGTCCTTTCAAAAGCTCTTTGCCTCAGCCTATGCATGGGCAAGCATACCTGGTATACTGGAATTAATAATCAATAGAAAAAATAACGTGCTCAACAGACTACCTGCCCGAAGGTGTGATATTCATCATTTGTACAGGTCACCCAAAATTACTTACAGTACTACTACTACTTACACCTTGCAAGGTCTAGGCTACCTCATGTCAGACAGGAGATCTGATCTAGAGGTTCACGGCTTCAGGCATCTGACTCTGGATCCTGAGCTGCCTGGTTCGAGTCCCCAGTGGGCAGGAATATGGTGGGATTTTTCCTACCATATCGAGTCAAACTCTTGTGCAGACTTGTTTACGGTGACTGTCTCGCCTTTTCAAGTCAAAATATTTTATTCCTTTCTCCCCTATCAAGCACAATATCAATATGTTAAAAATCCCGTTTCAAACCAGAGTTAACCAGCATGCACAACTACACTGACAATGGTCCTCAATATTTTTTTAAGTTGGTCAATTACTTGGAAGAAGGAAGGACAAGAAAACTATACACCTCTCTACGCCTTGTAGTTGTTTGAAAAAAAAAAGGGGGGGGGGGGGGATCAAGTGGCAGAACTGAGAATATCACAGCTTCTTTCTGAAGCAAACAATTTAAAAACAGAAGTAAAAACTACAAAGTACGCCTAAGATCACTCTTCACCACGCCTACTTTCCTGGTACATACAGTTGCTGACCCGAATCCCTGAAGGATTTATCTATGTTAGGGGTTTGCTTTGAGGGAAAATACAGCCTGAAACATCTGCTGTGGTGATGGAACTACCAGTACCAGTCTGCGGTATCAGGCACGGGCAGCGAGAGAATACACCTACCAACTGAAGGGTGAGAGCCCCCCATGGACAAGAAAACATCTCCCTACCTCCCGACATACTCCCATTCTGAAAGTACTGTACGTGGCGTACCGCCGCACACCCAAACGCTATTGGACAGAGCTCTAGGCTTCTGGGCGGTTCTCTCTTCACACATCAGCTATTTTCAACACTGGTGAGCATCTACACTTAGAAGATGCACAAAAGCAATGAATAGTCGTTATGTAAAAATGATTGCAAAGATTTGTCGGAGCGTGCGTCCCTCTCTTCCCAGCTGACAGCTGACACTGCGAGTAATCTATCTAGGTTAAAACGTCCCCTATCTTACTAAAAACTTCCTGAAGCAGAACCGAAAGACACAACTGGACATGACAGTGATACTGACAATTTACAATCTGAACATGACAGCATACGTCAACTTAGGCTGAGGCACTTCCCTACTGAAAATGGGAACTGATGATCAACTCAGATAACACTGGACTAGATATCAGGCTCATATTTAACTGCATTACACTCGAGCTGTCATGTACAGGGGATTTGGTCTAGTGGTTAAGGCATCCACTTCGGATCCTGAGCTGCCTGGTTCGGGTCCCCGGTGGGCAGGAATATGGTGGGATTTTTCCTTACCATATCAAGCCAAATTTATGTGCAGACACGTATACAATGCCTGACTCGCTTCTGCGTACACACGCACGCACAATATCATGTGTGCAGGTTAAAAATTCCATTTCAAACAGGATGGAAAACAGTTAACCAGCACAACTATACTGACAATGGTCCTCAGTATGGTGTGGTTGGTCAACTTAATGGAGGAAGAAGAAGACGACGACGACGACGAAGATAGTAACTGTAGCACACCCCCTTCTAAAGATGGTGTACTGATAAAAAACCATCACTCAGTCACATTTAATGCACTGCGTGTCTGTACATGCACTTAGTCAGTTAGGATACAGTAAGTACTGCTATAATCCTGATACTCACCAATATGCCGGTGAACGCTTGTACTTTTTCAGCACCCTAGAAAGCGCTTTACTCCCTGACTTAAAGCCTGGGAAACTCATTGTTCTACTGGCCCTTCTCCTGGACAAGTAATCCGAGAGTAAAACCAGACAATGTACTCCTTATACCGAAAACCGACCCGGCCACAGACAACACTGGTCTAAGGAAATATTGGCGCATTCGTGAACACTATGCGTGTACGGCACACTTTCGCGATCTTTGTGACTAATTAATGTTAGACACAGCATATGACACTGAGAGGGCTTTCAGCTCACTTCCTACGCACCACACAGTCATATCCTGCTATGATCACATCTCTCCTCTGCGTTTCCAAGCGTTCAGGCAGTGAAATAAAACTACACTGTTTCTGGAATTAATGCATGTACTAGTGATGTAGCATCAATATAAATCGTATACATGTAATAACGCTCTGTGACCTTTGCGTTTAATGATTTTTAACCCTCTTACTGATGCTGCTTTGGTACAGTTTGCCCCCTTATGCACCTGACTGTCTAAACAGCATAGTGAGCGCACCATTACCACAAGGTAACCCCAACCCTAAATCTAAAACTAACCTGAATCTTCTACATCCATCTAAGCAGGCGAACCATACTAAATGAACATGGCTGCGTTGGCATAGTTCACCCAAAAGGGCCCAAGGGTGCAAACTATACAAACTGATGGGGTCGGAATGGGCAATTAAAATTAAAATGATACAGACAAATAAAACTGAGTATGAGGCATTGGGAAACCAATTTAAAGGGTCAATACTATCATCAAATCACTTAGATGAGCCAAAAACAGATGATTTTGCCACAAGGAAGCCACCAAAAAGCTTATCTGGGTTATCATGAATCAGCAGTAAAAAAACTGCAAGGGCAGATCTAACATGGTGCAACATGTCCAGTAACTGAGTCAACTGATGTGACACACCATCAAGGAAGTGGGTATTGTACATGTATTATGAATACATAACATTACAAGTACATGCTGTCTCAGAGCACGAGCAGTGGGAAAGCTGAATACAGACTTTCTCACTGTCCATGTTAACAGTCAGTTAGGAAGCTGTGCTAGAAACAAGCAGTTATTCCGTGTGGCCTGAATTTCCTGTTGGTGATCCCTTGCAAGTGAACTCCGCAAGGATAGGCCACATCTACACACAGCCATACATGTATATCATGTAGAGAGAAGTTAACTGCATGTAATTATAGACGGAGACTTTCCTGTGACATAGTGCTCACAATGGCTGACGTTGAAACATGTATTACTACTATTACTCTGCAGTTAAACACCTCCATCGGTGTTTACTAGTACAATGCTACTTGTTTACTTCTGCATAAAGAATCTGAGTGAAAACAGCATGTGCTGAACAAGGAAGAAAGGGGAAAAAAAAAACCCAAACTGCATGGAGTGCAAAATGTGGTAAGTTTACAGTTATTAGGTTACAGGGGCTAGTGGTAGTCAAAAACGTACCAGCGCTTACTGAACAGGAAAAGAATTATTTCGTGTGCTTACCCTAGCATTGTAAATCAACACAAAGGCTTCTGAACTTGTTTCGCTAATTGTGTCAGGCACTGCATAGAACAGATGCATTAAGGCTGCGAGTCAGACAGCTAATTAACCATGAATGTGACCCTTAACCTGGTTATAACTAGATATAACTAATTAGGATCGCTATCTTTTCCTGTGAAATTTTTGGAAATCGCCTAAGGCCCCATACTCACACACCAGTGTGACTGCGATATGAGAGCTATTCATTATTATTCAAACAACTGTATTTCTATACCCACTGCTT
>JACVVK020000031.1:2180000-2337500 GCA_018292915.2 Batillaria attramentaria | reverse complement strand
ACAAAAATGTGTATAATCACTAGGGGATTTTTTTTCAGTGTCGCTCCCAAGGGTGTGTGTGTGTGTGTGTGTGTGTGTGTGTGTGTGTGTGTGTTTAAGACTTATGTCAGTACTGGTATCATATATATTTTTTTAGGTGTGTGAGTCAGACTTTTATATGTGTGTGTTTGAGAGTAAGTTTTATTTATGAGTGCGCGAGTGTTTGTGAGACAGAGTGGTTTTATACTTTAAGAGCGTGAGTGCTTTGGACTTATACGAATGTGTGTCTGTTTGTGTGTCCACTTGTGTGCAAGAAATGATCTTGATCTACCATCATTCGGTAAAAAGTACAGAAACGCCACAATAATTGATAAGCACATATGCCCTTTTATTTAACGCCGGGTAGAGATCGTGTTCGTAGACGTTCATATCGACATATCGACATCAGTGAATGTGAGACTGCGAGTGCTGCACGTGCACGTTGATGTATTACCTCTGCATGTTGTCCGGGTGACAAGACGCGGCCACACTCGGTGCACTTGAGGCAAGACGGGTGCCAGTCACGGCCCAGTGACGTTTTCCTCTCCGCTGTGGCAAAAGAAAAAGAGCAGAAGATAAAGAATACAACCTACTAGAATTTGTGGCGCGCGATGTTATAAGTAAAACAATTTCTGTTTTGTAAACCTGTGTGTGTGTGTGTGTGTGTGTGTGTGTGTGTGTGTGTGTGTGTGTGTGTGTGTGTGTGTGTGTGTGTGTGAGAGAGAGAGAGAGAGAGAGAGAGAGAGAGAGAGAGAGAGAGAGAGAGAGAGAGACATGGGATACTTGGGATCATAAAATAATTTTAAGACTAAGAAAACAACAATAAAACAACAACAAAATCCGGAGTAGCTTTAAGTACAAAGAAGGGGTTTAGGAAAACACAGTCGTAAAAAGATTATTGTTTAGTGTAATTAAAAAACAAAAGAAAACAGAACAAAACAAAACAAGAAATCCTCTGTTCTTTGTTTGTGCTCAGTACATGTCATATACTAGCGAGAGAGGGAGAGATGAGAACAAGAACCCGATGTCTTTCACACAAATCGATTGATACAGCCCAAGGCACGCGTGAATCATGCGCTTTCTTTCACTTTTACGACAATGGGACTGGCTGTATAAACAACACGGACCCTTCTGAAGTAGACAGTCATCGCGGGATTTCCTATGAGACCTTCACGTCTGTCATCGGGGGTATATTGGATTCTTTTTTCATTTTTTTAAAAGCACAACGACCATTTTTAAGAACACATCGTTCAAACAACTAGGCCTCTTAATCATCACTGACACCATGAAAAAGTCATCATGGAATATCCTACGACAGCTTGAGATATGCATGTCATCAGTGTGTGTGGGGGGGGGGGGGGCGTTTAAGACATCGACCATTTTCGAGAACAAATCGTCCGAACAATCATGACACCCAAATCATTTATCGACACACACTGTGGAAAAGTCATCACGGAATTTCCTACGATAGCTCCAGAAATATCTTCGGGGCCACATTGACCCTCTGAACACATCGGCCATTCCACTACAGGGGCGCCGGAACCGGGGGGGCAGGGGGGGGCAGCTGCCCCCCCCCTGTACCCAAGCAGGGGGGGGCAAGAGTGTCTTTTTGCCCCCCCTGGAAAATCAGGTGACTATGGCAAGAGGGGGGGCAAAGCCATGGTCTTGCCCCCCCCCCCTTCCCCTACCTCTCCCCCTACCCCTCTTAGTGCTCTCTCCCTCATCCCACCCAACAGAGAACTTCTGTTTTTGCGGACCGAAGGCTGTCCGCTCCTCTGATCCCCCCCCCCCCCCCCCCCCGCTTTTCACTTTTTTCGGGCAACGTCCTGGTTCGTAAAGGTTTTTTGTCTACGCAGCATTTGATCGCCCCCCCCCCCCCCCCCCCCCCCCCCGCTTTTCACTTTCTTCGGGCAACGTTCCCCCCTCCGAGATTCTGCCCCCCCCCCTCCCCCAACATCTTCCGGCGCCCCTGCATTATGATGAACACGTCATCCGAACAGTTACGTCGCCGCCTTCATAATAATAATAATAATAATAATAATGAGTATTGTATAGGCGCTTTACCCAATTTCATGAATCGGCTCAAAGCGCCGCGAACTGAACCCAACACGCACGCTCACGTGAATCACACGCATTCTCTCAAACACTGGACATAAACACATTACAATCACGTGGTGCGAAGGGTCAGCTCAGCTACTTAAATTTCGGAATTTAGAATTGCATTTATTTTTCAAATTTGGTGGGCTGAACATTTCCAAAGCAGAGGGGGAGGAAGCCGGAGTACCCGGAGAGAACCCCCGACGATCGGCCCGAATGAACGGTGCCACGTACGAGAAGGAAAAATTCTTTGCCCCGAGTGGGACTCGAACTCCTGACCTCTCGCATTGGTGACAAGTCTCTTAACCACTAGACCACCGACCGCCCATCATTCACTGACATTGCATGCACTGTGGATTACGTCAGAGACAACGTATGTCTGTAAGAATATGCACCACGACCCATTGACCCACCCAGCAGCATTAAATGGGTGTCGCTCTCTCTAGTTCTCAAAACACATCTCGTGCCAACGATCGATTAAACTGTCACAAGGCACATTTAATAATTGAGACTGTTCAAACAAAACTGTCAATGTTTCAGTGTCAAACTGCTGTGTGCTTAAAGCCGACTATTGTAGGTTTCGCGTACGTCGCCACAGAATGCGTGTTGCAGCGTTTGCAGAAATGGCACTACCTGAATCGTGTGGCAGAAGGCTGCCATCGCCTTTACCACTCACTCGTTCACGCGCTTTCTGCCTCAGTCGTGATCGTGGTCGGTCAATGATCGGCTGATCGTCAGCCAAGACGTAGATCCATCCAGCAACAATCAAGTAATCAGCAAACCGATCAATCAGCCACGCAGGTTTGATGCATTTACATTAGTTGTCCCTCCCCCCCCCCCCCCCCCCCCCCCGAGTCTTCGCCAGCATCAGTGGCGTTTCTCCCAAGTCATGTGTGGAAAACACGGGTGGGTGGGGGGGATGGGTGTTTGGGGATTTAACGTCCTTTTCCACCACATACGTGTAAAACACGGAGGGCTCGGAAGCTGGGGAAATTTGTATTATTGCATGATGATGGAGGTGAGGATGATGGTATGATGATGGAGGTCCATGTGGTTTGGGACTGAGGGCATTCCACGCACCAAAAGAAAGAAGAAAGAGAGAAAGAAGAAGGAAGGAAAGAATAACATGTGTTATAGGCCATGCATGTATATATATCGCATTCGCGCCCTTGGCATACGCAAATATGTCATTGGTGCATGCACGATTACGATCCGTATTTGAACCAGAGGTCACCAAGACCTGCACCCGAAAATCAAGCGGAAGTCTGTTGCACTAGAGGGTATTACGGTCTAATCTACAGCAACAGCTTTCGCGTGCTGCGAGCTCTGTTGTTGTCTGCGTGTGCGTCCGCCGCCGGTCGAGCGTCATTGTGACAGGGTAACTGACACCTTTTGCTTCTCTTATCGATTTCCCGCCATTCACTCTTGCTGCACAATTCATGAACTCCGGCGGAAATGCGCGAAATGCTTTTCGGCTTCTGGTTCTCCTGAGAGAGATCTGGTGATACAGGTTTGTTTTTCTTTTTTGCTTGTGTGTATGGGTTGGGTTTTTTTGGGTTGTTTTTTTGTTGTTGTTTTTTTTGCTTTTTGTTTGGGAGGGGGGTCTTTTTTTTGGCGGGGGGGGGGGGGGGGGTATAGCAAGGGCAACTGAAATGGCCGACAGGCCTGCGCGTCTCTCTCTCTCTCTCTCTCTCTCTCTCTCTCACACACACACACACACACACACACACACACACACACACACACACACACACACACACACACACACACACACACACACAGAGTCACTTCCGACCTTCTACTAGATGAACGCGCCGCAAGTGGGGCGGTCGGTGGTGTAGTGGTTAAGAGACTTGTCACCAATGCGAGAGGTCAGAGGTTCGAATCCCATTCGGGGCGAAGAATTTTTCCTACTCGTACGTGGCACCGTTCATTCGGGCCGATCGTCGGGGGTTCTCTCCGGGTACTCCGGCTTCCTCCCCCTCTGCTTTGGAAATGTTCAGCCCACCAAATTTGAAAAATAAATGCAATTCTAAATTCCGAAATTTAAATAGCTGAGCTGACCCTTCGCACCACGTGATTGTAATGTGTTTATGTCCAGTATGTGAGAGGATGCGTGTGATTCACGTGAGCGTGCGTGTTGGGTTCAGTTCGCGGCGCTTTGAGCCGATTCATGCAATTGGGAAAAGCGCCCATACAATACTATTATTATTATTATTATTATTATTATAAGTGCAACACACATACGGCGGGAGACCAGCCTTTGGGAAGCCAATCAGGCCTGAACCCTTAAAACAACACGTACCCCCCGTCCACCTCCACTGTTACTCCATCTCACTCTCTTGCAATACCCGATGAGCGCGACCCCTCAGACATCGCCTGCCCCAACACCCCCTTCACCTCCTCTGTCACGATATCTCACCCTCTTGCAATACCCGATGAGCGCGACCCCTCAGACTTCGCCTGCCCCACTCAACACCCCCTTCACCTCCTCTGTCACGATATCTCACCCTCTTGCAATACCCGATGAGCGCGACCCCTCAGACTTCGCCTGCCCCATCACCCCGTTCACCTCCTCTGTCACGATATCTCACCCTCTTGCAATACCCGATGAGCGCGACCCCTCAGACATCGCCTGCCCCATCACCCCGTTCACCTCCTCTGTCACGATATCTCACCCTCTTGCAATACCCGATGAGCGCGACCCCTCAGACTTCGCCTGCCCCAACACCCCCTTCAGCTCCTCTGTCACGATATCTCACCCTCTTGCAATACCCGATGAGCGCGACCCCTCAGACTTCGCCTGCCCCATCACCCCCTTCACCTCCTCTGTCACGATATATCTCACCCTCTTGCAATACCCGATGACCACCGGCCGGGTGGACGCGCGCGGCAGTCGCTGCCCTTTGATCTAGGGCCGGGTCAGCTGTATCCACCCTGAAGGACATCCGCTGCGCCTACTGGCTTTCCGTGACAAGTGCAAGATCCAGTCAACGTTTCAACAGTCGAGATTACGTTCACCAAAAGTCAAGGAGCAGACTGCATTCAGGATTCTGTAAACTTGTGTACAATGGGCATGGTTTGAAAACGCCAGGGCTTAAAATCTTGCACCTTTTGGCGGATTTCAGTCCACCTTTGGCCAAAACAATTTTCCTCCCTTCAAGAAGTGTGTCCTCCTCTAAAGCACTTAAGGGGAGCCGGGATAGCCGAATGGTAGAGCGTTGGACTTCTAATGCTCGGGTCGTGAGTTCGTATCCCGGCTGAGGCCAAATATTTGTGCTGGCTTTTATCATCGTTGCCCCGTCTTTGATATCACCCGTATGTGGTGGAAAAGGACGTTAAACCCCCAAACACCCACCCACCCACCCTCTATGCCACAACGCACTAAATTGCACAGACTTTAGTCTAATTTTAAAGTTTTCTCTTCGGAAGCACGTAAACTTATTCCAAAATGCACCAAATTGCACATAGTTAAGGAGTTAAGTCTATTGACAAAAAAGAAAAAGAAAAAAAAAAAGCATAAGGCAGCGTCTGAGACGAGCTTGGCCAGCAGCTGAGCTAAAAATAGATCTCTCCCTTCGCGTCGTCTCAGTCTGCCCGATCGCGACTTCCGGGAACATCTCAGTTGCTGAGAGATGGACTAAGCGAAGCTGGGGGAAATATAACAGCGACTCTCGATACAACGACAGAGAGCACATGGAAGTTGTGTTTTCCGTAAACATACCAGATCCGATAATTGATTTGAAGAAGCATATTTAATCGGGATAAGCCAAGCACTTCTACCCCCAGTACGGCCTGCCCTATATCGCGTCTGCTTTGCAGGCGCGCGCTCGTATAGATTTGCCATCTCGTCAATGAATGTTGCACGCTTTACCTCCATTTGGATCATGGATCATGTTAAGCCCTGTTACGTGTTAATTCTAATCAACCAGACTTCACTGATGTGGCGACAAGAAGACAGCCCATTGCTACGCTGTGAATGTCAATAGTCTTAACTCGTGCACGCAGGGACATTGTGGCGCAGATCGACTGATTCAGCAAAATGCCCAGTGATTTTGATCAAAATTTACTCTCGCGAACACGCGCCACGGCAAAGTCTCGTATGGGACAAACTGTTGCTGTGTGCAGGTGTGTTTGGCATGCATGAGTTAGAGTAGTTTCTGTTTGAAGCAATTCAATCAGTGTAACTGTTGCCCTAACTCTAGTCATGGTGCCCCACTCCTGTTACATTGAATTACTTGAAACAGAAACACCAGGGTCCTCACTGAAAAACGTAGCTCAGGCCTGCTGGTAGATCTTAGAGGGTGGGTGGGTGTTTGGGGGTGTAACGTTCGTTTCCACCACATAGTTACGGGTGATATCAAAGACGGGGCAACGATGAAAAAGCCAGCACAAACAATTATTTGGCCCCAGTCGGGATACGAACTCACGACCCGAACATTAGAAGTCCAACGCCGACAAAATGGTGGCGGTGCGCGTGTGGAATAAATTTAAACTTCAGAGATACTGGCCATGTTTTGCCTTACATGGATGCAGAATGTGGTAGTACTGCATCAAAACAGCGTCTTCAACGAGTTAGTTACTTGTGGATTTTGGAAGAAACCCTCGTGGTAAGTGTAGCCACACAATTCAGTAATTCGCCAGCGCCTCGAGCTCAGTACTGGCCTTCCACGCAATGCAATATTCGCTCAATGTCGGTGAAGGCCGTAAGACAAACCTGTAGGCCGATAAACTCATCAGAAATGCCGGCCCCGTCAGAAACAACGCCACAGCTGTTTCGCGCTATCAGAACGATGCATTAGGATCTAGAATAAAGATTTACACAGCAGCGTAGAGTACAGGTTCCCTATTTGGTTGGTGTGGGAAAAAGGCCAACAGCCACTTTCCATGCTGTAAATTATCGTGGTGACGGCGGCCTGCAGTTAATCTGTGCAATTTAACGGGCTGGTCTGTCGTGTGTGTGTACATCCGCATAAACGGCCATGAAAGAGAACGAGATGAATATTTCACGACAAGTAGATTCTGCGTATGGGGAAAGTCGGTGGACGGGATACTTTTCGGTGTGCTCCTTACAAAGATGTCCGCTTTATCCAGGTGTCCGCTTAAGCAGGTTTGGCTGTATGCCGTCGAACAAACCCGGCTTACAAAGAACTGCCGTCACGTTGGAACAACGTAAAGTTGCTGGGTTTTTTTCGCGTGCCTGTGCTGTTCCTTGTGTTCGTGGACTGAACACTCCCAGGGTCAACTCCTTTGGAAGGGTGGGTGGGTGGGTGTATGTTCGGGCGTTTAACGTCCTTTTCCACCTCGCATGGGTGACATCAAACTTCAAAGACGGGGCAACGAGAAAAAGGCCCTCACAAATATTTGGCCCCAGCCGTAATTCGAACTCCCGACTCGAGCATTGAAAGTCCAACGCTCTACCGTTCGGCTACCCCGGCTCCCCCAGCCCCTTGGAAGAGGAGGTTACGTGTGTGACCGTGTCCAAGTACCCCACCATACTCTGTCTTCGGATGATTTTATTTCTGTTGAAAGAGACTGATAGCTTTGGTACGTATGCTAGGAATTTACCACACTATGGCTGAAGGTTATCTCGCGAATAACAAAAACCGTAATACAGTAGCAATTCTTTTGTTTTAACCTGAGAGTTCTGGTCAGTGAGGAACGCCTCTGCGAGTTGTAAAGACTATCTTTGTATTCCAAACGCTGCTTAACTTTCAAGGTTTGAAGTTCTTTCCGTGTGATCGTGATTCTTTGTTTCCTATGTCTACCCGGCTGACCCGACCGACACAGAGCAGTTATCTTTCATCAGTGTGGAATCTAAAATGAGGACAAGGGGGCAATATTCATGATATTCAGCCACACCACTAAAGGCCGACTTTATCTGTTTACAGAGATATCCACAAGGAGACACAATATGCCCAGTTACACTCGGACAGCCCGCTGGCACTGATAGCGAACAGCGGGTGTTATCGCTTTTTATAGCACCCTATTTTCTTCCCGTGAAGAATGCGGTCAGAAGGTTACAATATCTGAAAAAGGTACAAAACACTCTGTAGATGTTTCTGGCACTATACTGCCCTATTTACACGTATGTCCTATATTCTGCGAAAAAGAATCGAAACACAGGTATGTGAATTATGACACGTTTGTTGGAAGAAGTTGACCATTTTCTTATCGGTCAGTTCCTGCGTCAGTATGAGGTTTCCTCACTGTACGCGTACGTTAGCGTTATGCATGAACATCTGCCAGTAGATATAGGCGTTATATAACGGAAGGGGTTTTGTACTTACGCTATACTCTGCTAAAGTTCTGAACAGTTTACGACAGAGAGATTTGCTTCTTTATTCCTCTGTGTCTTGGGCGAGCCAAAACAATTTCTCTCTCTCTCTCTCTCTCTCACACACACACACACACACACACACACACACACACACACACACACACACACACACACACACACACCACCACCACCACCACCACCACCACCACCACCAACAACAACAACAACAACAACAACAACACACTACCACTTTTAAAAATACACAACAACAAACTCACAAACATCTGGCCACGTGCGTTGGAATGTTTTTCCGCCGCAGGTGTCTGAGCATTATAATTATTTGTACTTTCTAGTAAACGATTTCTATCATCTTTTAATTTATATAAACGTCTGAATTAGGTCATCTTGCATGACACAGAAATCTAGTTAGCAGACGTCTGACCACTGACTGTCCAAAACAATGCCGCTGCGGATTCATGAGCGGCCCATGTACAAACCGACAGTAAAGTTCTGGGGGCCTCTTTCAGTATAGTCCTACGTCTCAATAGTACTACGTGTCGATAGTCCTACGGTCCATAAACCTACGTGTCGATGGTTGTACGATTTTACGCATTTTATATCGATAGTCCTATATTTACTCAAAGTCTCATCAGTCCTACGTATTAGTACTACGCCAGTGTCGGTAGTCCTACTGAACACATCTACAGGAGCGTAGGACCATCGACACGTAGGGCTGACGAGACTTGCAGTAAGTATAGGACAAACTATAGAGAATTCGGACCACCCACACTGACGTAGGACTCTCGGTGTAGGTCTATCGATACGTAGTGTAGTTGCCACGTAGGACTATCGACACGCTCCCGAAGTTTACTGTGTGCATAGCAAACAGACTGCACACTGACTGAGTGAACATATGAGATGGCAGACATTTAACTTCTATCCGAAACAATCAATGCTGTTGGCAGACAAAACAATCCATTCTATAGGCGGCCAATCCGACAGTCAAACTTTACTGTGTGCATAGCAAACAGACTGCACCTTGAGCGCACATCTGACGATGCACAACGCACACGAGAAAGTCAAAGGTCAGCCTCCATTTGAAGTGCAGAACCTGGCTGTTTCATAAATACTGGCTGTTCAAGAAATCGGTCACTTCTGTGGGTTCTATAAACTCACACGTTATTGACTTTAGACCTCACGGTGGCTTGAAGGGTCAATATCGTATACTGTACAGTTTCGGCGATACGGACGGTGCTGACGTGAGGTGCCTTGTCGCGGATCTCGGTAACTCGACTAAGGCGACTAAGCTTTTGGCAGTAACACACACACACACACACACACACACACACACACACACACACACACACACACACACACACACACACAGAGTCCATAGTGTTCGTTTCAGAGACTGAGGGTGCGTAAAGTTGTGTAGAACGACGCTATTGCGCCACCAAGTTCTCACTGATTACTTAACACATTTTTCTTCGTATTCTCTGTAATTGCCAAAAGTGTATGTTAGCTTTATTTCACGTAGTCTGTGATGAAAATATTGATCACCACTTTCGTTTATTGACCCTCACAGTGATTGTTGCCGTTTACATTTACTTTTTACCTCACACTACCTTGTCATTTGCATTAATTTTCATGTTTTTGTATATTGTTCCTCCATGCCCCAGTAGGGGATCAAAGGAAATAAAATCCTTGAATTTTTTATAATGCAAGCTGCGCTGGCACAGGGCCGGGTTCCTTCTGCAGCTTCAACTATTCAGTCAAATGAATTTTGGTTAGCAAATCCGCCCGCTCGTACGAGGTTTTGATATCCATGTACTATGTTAGCCGCGAAATAGTTCTTGTTGCTTGCGCGGCGTTAAGCCCTAACTAACTAACTAACTAACTAACTAACTAACTAACTAACTAACTCCATGTACTATGTCGTTCGCGACATGGCACTGTACTCTAAAAGCTACGCGACACTCGACAGTAACCATTTCATTGAGGCAAGACTGAGACTTAGTAGGATTTCGTACGGAGGACTTCGTTGAGCAGCGTAACCCATTTACATGTAAATTAGGCTCACACGACAGAGGCCGTGAGCTGCTAACGCGCTGCGATTAGCTAATGGTACCCGTAACGTGCCTAATTTACATGCAAGTGGGTTACGCTGCTCAGCGAAGTTCTCCGTACGAAGCCCTACTAAGTCTCACTAAGGTCTTTCCTTTACGTGCGTACATCGAATATTACGGGAAACGAAATACGGACGGAAAGGCCAGAGACACTGAGTCGCAGTCGAATAACAATAAACGCGGAACTGAAGCCGTCTATCGCAACATGACGCCACGAAATACACTGAAAACACAGTCAATTGATGTGCAAATGCACAAATCTCGGAACATCTTTACACGCAGCTAATGGCGGCCATTAGCGCATCACACACAAAAGGTTCACAAAAGTCAACTGCCTCAGGCACCCGAGAATGGGAACTGCTGTTGTTTTTTTCAGGAGTGATGACGGGGCGGTGTGTTCTAACCTGTACCCCATTATATTATGTCGTGCGTCATCGAGTCAGCTCTCAGTTTGCAAAGTAAAAAAGGAAGATGAGCAAGCAGGATGCTTGTTTAAGATCAAGTACAATACTTGAAATTGATGTGTGTGTGTGTGTGTGTGTGTGTGTGTGTGTGACCCGCGATCTTTTGCAAGTTACAGGTTTCGTGACTTTGGTTTCGTGACTCGATCAAATTAACATCACACACACACACACACACACACACACACACACACACACACACACACACACACACACACACACAGTAAGAACCAGCGCGTTTCAACTGTTCAGTAAAAGTAAGAAACAGATTCTTATACACTTTTCCTGAACTGACCAACTAACTGTGCAGTCGTCAGTTTCAGGTAGCTGAGATGGGATATCACTTCAGGGATATCTTGTACAGATAGTCCCAAGAGTGCAAAGGTATTAACCGCACATTGCAAATTCAGCCAGCTGACCTGGCCTTCGCCTGCAAGTGTTCGCCCCGTCCAGTCTTTATGAAATCGCCCACGTCAAAGCGAGAGGCTTTGCGGCGATTTGTATAAGAAGGAAAGTTAATGAAGCTTCCAGTAACCGTTAATCTCG
This sequence comes from Batillaria attramentaria, assembly GCA_018292915.2. NCBI lineage: Eukaryota > Metazoa > Mollusca > Gastropoda > Batillariidae > Batillaria > Batillaria attramentaria. The sequence continues at coordinate 2,325,972 of JACVVK020000031.1, read as the reverse complement.
GCCTACAGTGCCTGGCTGGGCAAGGGTCGAGCTGACGAAGGTATACCGCACTTTGTAAGCTTGCCATCGTCGTAAACTGACTCGTCCGGCCAGACAGCAGTCCTGTAATAAACACACGAAATGTTACCTGCGGCCTACCTGTGTATATACCTGCACCACTGAGTGCCAGGCTCGGTTTCGATCTACACGGTGGGTAAACTGACGCCCTTGCTTTGTTATACGCTGTGTGGTGATGGTTCGTAGGTAAAAAAACACATTAGCTTTGCTATTTAGTCTTGTAGCTGTAAATTTGTGCGGCACATGTTACGCATCTGCTACACTCTACGTTTGGTGTGGTGTGGATGCGTTTGAAATTCGGCGAGAGAAATAAAGGGGGTGGGGGGGGGGGGGAGAGAGAGAGAGAGAGAGAAATCATAACTCAGTGAGAGAAGAGATACGTCTTGTGGCACGGTTCCCGGCTTCAAGGTCTTGGTGGTAGCAGAACCTCACTTGAGGTGAGCTGGCAAGTTGTTCCAGAGCCGGGGACGGCGCCGCAATGTTCTTGAAAGCCTGTGCCCCCGAGCGTTTCTTTTTTGTGTGGCTGGGTGGGTGTTTGGGAATTTAACGTCCTTTTCCACCACGTAAGGGTGACATCAAAGACGGGGCAACGAGAAAAAGGCCAGCACAAATATTTGGCCCCAGTCGGGACTCGAACTCACGACCCGAACACTGAGACTGAGAGGCCAACGCTCTACCATTGTCTGTGTTGTCATAGTAGTCTGGGACGGGACCGGCCTTGACTGGGAAGAATATCTAAGAATTTATGTCAGTTCTAAAATTTCGAAACTGTGTCTGAAAAGTGCAAAGTGTTTCGTACGCCGGCAGGTACAGGCTGTGCGAAAATCTGACTCAACAAACAAAGTCCATGGCTAAAAGCTTAACCACGTGGCAATTTCCCAACAAACGATGAGTTACTATAACTAAGTGGGTAAAGACGTGAACCCTATGACAGGTTGTGTGTGTATAAGTACCGAGCACTAACTACCGAGGGTATAATGATCAGTACCTTGGCCCCTAGCAGCTGACGTCGGAATGTGGTCGTGATTGATCTGTCACTGGGCGGGTCCCACAACCAAAGTGCTCAGAAGCTACTTATATCCCTCAGACCCTATGTACAGTTCAATACACTCCGCTACCGCCATCTAGCCCTAAAGGGTGTACAAGCCATGGAATCGGTAGTCGCTTAGTCCCTTTTTATCCACGCCGGCGACGGTAGAGTTAGCCCACCTGTGGCCACCTGTACCGTGCGCTTATGGATACAGGAAATTATTCTTCCTTGAGGTTTCCTTTTGCCCCCTCCCCCCTTCGATCATATGTGCTGAGCGCTGTCACTTTTGATGTCTTCCTTACTGACTTCTGTATCATAAAGATATCAAGTCAGTTTGTCCTGCTGAGAAGTATACTGCCATAATATACTTTCAGGCTTTCATTGTTCAAAAATAGACTGCATCGTTTTCCATGGATGTTGATATTGTCAACCTCCTTTACGATAACTGATAACAAAAAATAATGTCAGACAAGAGACCACAAAATTGAACGTGTAATCTTTTTTTTTTTTAACAAAGTGACAATATTGTCAATTTTCCTTACGTTTCATTGTTCAAAAATAGACTGCATCGTTTTCCATGAATGCTGATATTGTCAACCTCCTTTACAAAAAAATAATGTCGGACAAGGGACCACAAAATTGAACGTGTAACTTTTTTTTTAAACAAAGTGACAATATTGTCAATTTTCCTTACGACAACTGATAAGAAAATATGAAACACAGGATATGAATTGACCGTGTAATTTGTAAATATTTTTTTTAATTGAACAGAGCGCAGCACAGTGTTTACACTCCCTCCCGTCAATCACAGACAGGAGACATTTTAACGCAAGATATTAAAAGGTGCAGACCTATCAAATAATCATATATATAGCTCTTCATACATGTGCAGTGGCTTAACTCTGCATTATTATTATGATCTTTATTCTGCGACCAAACAGAATTTTTTAAAAGTACTTTAATGTCCCTTTCGGGAAATTCGGGCTGCTTCCCCCGGGGGAAGCGCGTCGCCGCGGTGCAGCACCACCCAATACCTATCCTTCCTTTTTTTTCTTTTTTTTTATTACAATTTTGCTGGGGGAGGAAAGCCGGATAACCCGGAGAGAAACCCCCAATGAGCAGCCCGGCAGCCAGGAAAAACCGGTATCACATATCACAAGCTCGATCTGGGCTCGAACCCACGCTTCATCGCCGTGACACTGGTGACGGCCGTTCAGTAGCGCAGCGGCTAAATCCGACGCGCTACCTATTAGACCACCGCTCACCCCTAGAGTACTGTTCTCGGACAGGACCTCTAACGTCATCTAGAAAAAGGGCGTACGCGCTTGACAAACCCTCGTCGCTAAAGCCCTTTTTTTTTTTTTGCAGATGAAGGCAAAATCAGCTTTCGTCAGTACTGAGTCTGTGTTGGGTCTGGCGAACAAAAGCATGTGGCCTGCATAATGTGGAATGCCGGTTCTTGTAAACAGTCACTGCAACATGGGACTGTTAGAGTAAGTTACACTAAGTGAACCTGTCCCCTTATGTTAGTTCTCGTGTCAGACAATGAAGGGAACAGGGAAACAATGGACGGTCGATATGACGGAGGAAATCCCACTAAAGAACACCGCATGTTACCATACCCCCCAAACTATGCAAAATTATATCCTTTCCTTTCTGGGTTCAGTACGGGTGCGTGTTGGGTGTTTGGGAATTTAACGTCCTTTTCCACCACATAAGGGTGATATCAAAGACGGGGCAGCGAGAAAAAGGCCAGCACAAATATTTGGCCTCAGCCGGGATTCGAACTCACGACCCGACCTTTCTGGCTTACAAATTAAAGCGGCTAATGCTTCCATTTTTATACTCACAGATCGTTCTAAGCTGTTTTCGCGGTATCGTGTCATCACACCACTTAGACACCTGGGCAGTGAGTGCGTCTTTAGTGCTGGCACTGAGCAAACAGAAGCGTACTCGATCTCGCGGCGACCATTCTGAGCGCTCCAGTAGTATAGCCGCAACATTGTATCGCATTAACAGCTGTACTAATCATCAAGATAGAATATTTCGAGTGCCAGTGTACAGGCGTACCCACAAGAGAAGCTGTTTCGAAACATAAGTTGGTTTATTGGCAAAGATGGAATTACATAGCTCGTTTAACAGTTTTGAGCTGCACTTCATAATCTCAAAACAATTTAAACTGCTTGCTTGCCTTTTCGTTCGTTTTCTCCAAGGTACAACCTAATGATATTATTGTGTAACCAGAACTTCGAACTCCCCCTTTTTTTTTCCTGTCTGGTCGTGGGGCTGTTAATCAACAATGCGAACTAATCAGTTTATGCTGACTGGATTATTGATTATTGATTACTCCACTGATCCCTCGAGTTAGGTCGACACAAGGAAAGCTACGCCCTCCTCGGCTAACTTGACACGCGTGTGATTATTAATATCCTGCTCGTAAGTCTAGAGAAATTAATCATATCACGGCTAGCTACTGTTTTCCCTATGCTGTCTGGCCTTGGAGCCGACAAGCTGATCATCAGTGTTTCTCCACTGGTGTGTTGTTTCACTGGCACGGAAATGGAACAACATTGACGGGCGTAATAATAAGAAGAAGAATTGTATAGGCGCTTTACCCAATTTCATGAATCGGCTCAAAGCGCCGCGAACTGAACCTAACACGCACGCTCACGTGAAGAGTCACACGCATTCTCTCACACACTGGACATAAACACATCACAATCAGGTGGTGCGAAGGGTCAGCTCAGCTATTTAAATTTCGAAATTTAGAACTGCATTTATTTTTCAGATTTGGTGGGCTGAACATTTTTAGGCAAAGTTCTGTCGGTGCTATCCGCTTCCAGATCATTGCACCGAAAACCAGCGGGTTCCAACAGCACCGAGTTTTTCCAAATTCAAAACGCCTGCCATAGCACCGGAAAAACGCTTTGGGTTTGTCGGTTAGAAGGATTATAAGGGGCTGTTTACCACCCAAAAACCGACTTGTACTAATTATATATATATATACATGTATATACAATCTAAAGACGCGCATATGCTCATGTTTTACAATAACGGTTTTAGGTGAGAGCAATCCTTGAAACTTTTGAAGCAGCATCAGCAGCGGAAAAAATGCACCCATTTTGATTAGCCCCCGTGTGTTTAGGCGATCCTGAGGCCTGGCGAGCGAGACGAAAACTACTAGAACCAACGACTTTCTACTACAATATAATTATTACCGTTATTACCTACATGTATCTACTCACCCACGCATCCATACACACACACACACACACACACACACACACACACACACGCGCGTGCACACTCAAACTCACACACACACACACACACACACACACACACACACACACACACACACACACACACACACACACACACACACACCGGCACGCACGAACACGTTTTCGGTGCATGCACAATTTCAATAAATCGGTTGCGCATGCAATTCCGAGCACGGAATGCAGCGTCCTGCATCATCTCCCAGTTTCTCCCAAACAAATGCGCAGATGAATTATTTAGAATGATTTTGCTCTTGGGAGACATTCAGTCGGCTGGCAATGCACTCATCGCAAGTGTCAGTTCAGTTTTGACACTCATCTGTGAGCCTTCCTCCCCTCATCTCTAAGTCTCGCGGTACCCAATCAATAATCGATGTGGGATCTGTTGGGTTTACTCAGTAAGACCCCTCGATGGTCGTTCTCGAGCAAAATAAGCCCCATCATGTCACACCAGAATAGGCAGATCGTTTTACTCAAGAAGATAAACTGTAGCCGGGTTCTGAACTCGTTTAGATGACCTTTTCACCGCCAGTGTAATGATGCGTGATATTATCGAAATTTCCTCAGTGTTGCGAACAGGACTTCGCTTCCTGTAGCGGTGTGAATGTTACACCGAGATAAAGTCAGAAACAAAGTGTTTGGGTTTTCAGCCAGTGATATCCTGTGCCGAAGCACCGTAGAAAGTATTGCATGTTTCAACGCTGGAAAAGGAACATTGCCTAACATCTGCGTGCCACACACACACACACACACACACACACACACACACACACACCTTGTGCCAACACATCACAACTCACTGCATGAAAGGATTGCTGAAACCGGGTGGATTTGATAAGGTTTAGCTTGAACGAGAATGACCCAAAAATCCCCTGCGGTTACAGGTGGGTTAAATCCCCAAGCAAAGCGCATTGTCCTGCCCAATGTTTACCCAGTCGTGAATGGAATAGGTAACACCCCAGACGGACTCGGGACTCACGGAGCTAGGGGACAGACGTACCAAGCAGCTCCAGCGAATTTGAGTTCTTTCCGCGGGCGAGTCCAAATATTAATAATATTAAATATGTGATTGTAATCAGTCAAGCTCTCATGCATGTTCAGTGAAAGACATGTCCATGCACAGCCGAGAAAAAGAATGGTTTATGTCGTCACATGTCACAGCAGACACGTGTCAGGCCTTGACCTAAAAGCTCAAATTACACAAAAGTAGGGCTTTTTTTTTTCTTCTGCCTTTAAAAAAACAACCCGTAAAACACACGTCAAATAATTTGAAATCAACTTTCACGTTTGAAGTGGCTGGAGAGCACCTTTCGACGTCGGCTCATATCTTATCATTTCCCTTCGCTGGTAGGCAACAAAAGGATTTTTTATGTTCTACTTCTAGGGTACGTCCTTTTTTTCCCTGCGTTTCCAGCCCTGCAAGTACCGATCCTGGCAACGTGTAGCAGCGGCCCTTAGCCAACCCCGCAAGGGAGGATTTTACATGCGAGGGCACCAAAAAAAAAAAAAAAACAAACCTGTACAATCCTGGCCCTCGGGATTCGAACCAAGGGGGCTCAGTCTGATTTCAAGTCTTGTCATACTCAACCAGCTGGGCCATCCGATTTCCCCCGTATATTTTTTGACAACTTGAAACAGAATCTATGTTAAAAGCGGTGTGCTATAAAAACAAAAGATGGCAAAACTCACACAGATTATATACTGAGAGTGTCTGACTTGGCGACCAGACCTACACCTCAAGTTTCTGATTGACAATGGATTGTCAGAGACTGCGAATGCTTCTGGGTGTCACATGACCATTTGCATAAGGGCACGGAAGACTGAGGTTAACAACTTGACAATGACAACAAGGAAACCGATGGGTACTAACGAGGAAAATACGACGGCAAATTGTAACGAATACCCTGTGTATCACTGGCGATAGATGACAAAACAGCAGTGTTTCTATAGAAACCAGTGTTTTGGATTTTTTTTCAGAAAAAGTGCGTGTTTTTTCACTGATCGGCCGGAAAACCGGATTTTGCGCGGGAAAATCTGTTTGCTGCAGAGACACTGCCATTTTATCATCTCTCTCCAATGATAACCTGTGTGTGTGTGTGTGTGTGTGTGTGTGTGTGTTCAAACAAGAACAACAACATAACAAGAACAACAACAAACTGACCCTGCATACGATACGACATTACTGTACTTCGTGCACTCAGATCATATCACTGTCAGTACAGTATAGCCAACTACAGCACTTTCAGTCCTCAACATTACACCGACGGCATCAGTCACGCAATGCATACAGAGGGAAGTTGAACCTGAGCCACGCTACAGCGTCAAGAAGGGATTGAACCTGTGCCACCGTCTTCGGACAGGTCTGTCAAACAGAGACGCTGTCGTCTGTCCGGCATGCGTGTCACGCCTAAACGCTTGACAGGCACTTTAGTGCCGCTGACATCGACCCCGCGTGATTTCTTTTCCCGTTGGAGTTTTGTCCACGTAAGGGCTCAAGTACTGACAGCGGAGATACACACTGTTGCAATCAGTGTTGTTGGAGTGGAGCAGGAAATCGCCAGCTTTCCACGGGTGTGTTGATAGACAGAGATAACATAACGCTACTCAGGGGCAGCTTACAATGGTTTGCTTTGCTTGGGAGTTGGGGGGGGAGGGGGTATTTTTCACATGACAACACGATACGGCCGTGAGTTTTCTTTCCATTTCTCATGACGTGTAGTCAGCAGTGCAGATGTGTTGCTTGACAACAGTGGAGAGCACTGCTTGAGCACTGGGGTTTTTTTTTGTGTGTGTGTGTGTGAAGTGTTTTGTGTCGTACGCTTTCGTTGGGGTAATCGGCCTACATAATCGCGCCACGGTCGCCTTGGCCATAAACCACGTCAGAAAAGAAACCATGCTTCCAGCCTAGCCTACACCTGTGAGATCAAACGGTCTGTCGTGGCTTCTCAGCGACAGGTATGCCGGTGTTGGAGGGAGGATGGCCAAAAATACAGGCAGAAATATGAAAGGCATGAAGAGCGGAAGTGATGACCATGTTACATCGGTGATAACACGTGCCAGCATTAACAAACTGTTTGCGTCTGCCAGGGAGTAACAGGAAAACACCTTTTGTGTTCATCGGTTTTTCAGGGTTTAATATCTTCCACCGTTTGGCGGATTTCCATCTTCGGCCCTAGAATCCCCCCCCCCCCCCCCCCCCCCATGAGTGTTTCCTCCTCAGAAGCACATAAAATCATATCAAAACGCACTAAATTGCACATATAAAGCGTTTTCTCCTCTGAACTCTTAAAACCACGCCAAAATGCACCAAACTGCACAGATTTTAGTTTAATTTTTACAAAAAAAAAAAAAAAAAAATCTGGGGGAGCATGCGTTGGGACACCCCTAACATAACCCGTCCACTTCAGCTTGCACTGGGGCGCGCGTTTGTGGCTTTGTCACTTCGTCGCCAAACGCGACACACTTTTTCCTCCTTTAGGCCTTGGTTTTTGTGAAGGCCGAAGTACTGAGGAGAAGGGACAGGAAGGAGATAAGACTGAAGTGGAACAATTAGTGCCCTGTGTTTTACGGCAAAGCTAGCTAGACTGAAATGCTTATTCATCATCGAACCGTCGAGGGGGGAGGGGGAGGGCAGGGGGGTCAATACTTGGGCTGGGAAACTGGGATCGGGTTAAAAAGGTCTGCAAAACATGTAACGTCGGTGAAAACAAGCAAACTCACCAAAATACACAGGTTTCCCGCATCGAGCACACACATTCCTGTTCATGGTGTTAGCCTGGCCAAGGTGCGAGTGTAAAGGCTCACAACGGCTCCGGACACTTGCCGTAAATTGCGATGTTAGACCTTAGCCGGCACGTGCGACGATCAATGACTGACAACAAACAGCCAGCAGCCCAGGTGATAAGGCACTCGCCCACGCTTCGCTGGGCTTCTTTGCTCGGTCCACCACCTTCCTGACGAAGCTGTAATGGATCGAATAATACCGGTGATGACGACGAGAAAATCCTCAAATTTATCAGAATTCCATCCGCTCTTGAAATTTCAAGCAGATTTTTCACTGCTTGAACACTTAGATGCTGTTACTAGTAGGCGTCTGCGCACATGTTACTTGAACAGAAGCAGACGACACTCCGTCACGCCACACACACTCACAACGCATCCGTTTACGCCTGTACGCTGACGGTGTAGGCAAGAGAACACAGGACCTGCCTCACCTTGTGAAGTCCGACCAGTCAGTGTAGCCGCTTTGCGGTGCGTGACAGCGACAAGTTTAGGGCTGGGCGTTCTCCGGCCCGACCCCGTCACAAAACAATGGGGACCCGACCTTCCCGCGAAGTGTAGCCGAGATAGACCACAATATGCTGTGTCGTCCACACCGTATGTCGTTTAGCTGTCAAAGCGGCCTGTGGCATTTTGCGTACACCCTGTCGCGTACGCTCATTGACGGATCAGGGCCTCTGCCGCGCGCGTGTGGTTCGCCAAAGACGTACCGGCACAACTTTACGCACAGCTGTGTAGCCGTTTTAGTTTTACTGCCAGCAACGTAACTCGGTAATGGTTCGGTCAAGCATACGCGAACTTTTCTTTACTCAGATATGAAACCCTGGCCATGTACGCCGCAAAACTTAAAACTTTCACTTCTGACCACAACGACGCAGTATTTATGAATGGTGATCAGCGTTGCCGCCCGCTGTACCAGGGCCTGGCGCCTATCTTTCATACTGTCTTGCATTCTGTTTATAACCGCAATAAACAGGTCCGCTGTTTGCCCGATGCTCTCGTGCCGTTGCTAGAGGCAACAGAACGCCATCATCTGCGCTTGAGGGCACCCTACTGACTGGCTAAACCCGCTGTAGGGCCCTAGTGGAGATGTTTGATAAACAGGATATGATTGCTTGATCCGTCCTGGTTGCATGACACATCGACCTTTATACGGAAAACTTTTCCGTCGATGTACTTATCTAAGTCATTTGAGACGGAAGGGTTTTCTTGTCCGGAAAATGTTTCCCACCTGCAGGAACCTGGGTTACTAAGGGGACGGGAGGGGGGGGGATGTGTTAAACGTGATAGGGAAGGGGTGGGGGAGGCACTGAAACATGCATCACGTGCAGACTTTTCTATCACACACACACACACACAGATTGTGCATGTTAACGGGGGGGGGGGGGGGGGAGAAAGAGAGTGCCCCTGATAGCGCTGCTCAGTATCTTGACCGTGACACCGACTGTATCCCCTAACCGTGACCCCCTCCTCCACAATCACTTCCAGGATATCTACTTCAACGAGATGTTAAGGCTAAAAGTCAGTTTACCCTTCTTAATGGAACCATAGACTGAATGGGCCAGATCGTTCCGCTTTTACACGGGTGGGTGGGTGTTTGAGAATTTAACGGCCTTTTCCCCCACATAAGTTATGGGTGATAACAAAGACGAGGCAACCAGAAAGGGGACACGGCAAAAAATATCTCAGTGGACCCAACCGTGAATCGAACTCACGACTCACCCGAGCATTGAAAGTCCAACGCTCTACCATTCGGCTATCCAAGCCCGGCTCCCGCCCCCCCCCCTCCCCCTCCCCTCCCCGGGGCCTTCCGCTTTTACAAGAATAAGTGACACACAAATGGTTTCTGGTACAAACTGCAGCAAACCCTAAATTATACACAGGGTGTGCAAAATAACTAGTGGCCTCTGGCCACAAAATGATCGCTCCGTCACTGGGACGTCAGCCTGGTAGAGTTACCGCCAGTCCCTGCTTCGCTCCAGTTGTGAAAATGGGTTTGTTATCACGAACATCCTGTACCACACAAAAGGGAGGAATGTGGGTCGGTGCAATTACAGCAAGGGTTAGGTGATACACTATATGCTCAGTTTCTGGCACACCCCTTCAGTTGGTTCAAATCTATTACGTTCACAAACTGAAATGAACTGTGATAATAGAGGTACGGGCGTGGCTGTGTGGCCTGAGACCGTGCATTTTCATCGGTGTATGGCCTCTTTGTGTATCCGAGTTTCTGCTGTAGATACTGTGGCGTCCATTTGAAAGGGCACAGAACCACAGTGACAGCGTACCTACTGCCATTTGGTAAAAGGACCCAGACGCCCTGGATTTAATAACTATCTAAGCACTTTTACCGTTTGGCACTGAGTAAACAGGAGCCGAAGAATGCAGGATGTGCCACAGTCTTGTAACATAGCTGACTAGGAAAGTTTCAGGCCGTTGATGTTCCTCTTCACATAACCGGCAGACATCATTCAGAGCTCTATTTTGAGCATACAGGCACATTCTCCAGCATATTCTTTTGAAAGCAAAAGTTATCTTCAATAAAACCTAGAAATGCCAACAGTGGGACTTTCAATAACATTAAATCTAAAATGCCTTTAAATAAATTACAGACACACAACAGCATGACAGCAGGTTTATTTTTGTCAGCTGTCGTTAACAGAAGGTGCACCCTGCCGGGCACTGTCATTTCAACAATGGTTCTTATCCGCCTGGCTCTGTCAGTGGCCGTTTTATGACTTAACCGACACACTTCAAAAACTGCTGCAGAGATTAAAAAGCAGTCATGCAGACTAACTCATCCACACAGAAATAGGAGCAGGATACCATTGCTAGATTAAGTTTCAGAACGTGCCAAGTATGGGGGGAAAACAGGATGAAAATGCGCACGTTCGCTGTTTGGGTTTATTCAAGCATAACCAACACTGCTGCAGTGTATCACGTTTTTCATGAGTATCCAAATGAAACAAAAACAGCACAGCAGACAAACTTGAGACATAGAGAATTTGGCGGTGGTGGTGGTGGTGGTGTGGGGGGGGGGGGGGACAGAGAGAGAGGTATTACTAGGACTAATGATCAGTTGCTTTAGCTTGTCTGTTAGGGGGTGCAAAAGTATACCAGTCATTTGCAGGTGGAGCAAATGTACTCTAGCTGCATAGGACAGGGTGCAAATGTATCCTGGATTTGGGTCTCCAGAGTTGAAGTCACGTGACAGCTAACTTTGTTTTATGAATGCATTAAACGAATGGAACCATCATATGGTAAAAATATATGCGCGTGCATAGTATCTGTTGTAATTTGTAACCGTTTCGCTTCCCAGAATCAAGCCTTTCGATGAAACAAGAGTGGAAATTTTGCGAGAGCTGATCGGATTGAAGGGCAGGATACAATCGCCCCACTGAGTAGAAAGCTGGAGTACATTTGCTCCCCTTGCATATGACTGGGATACATTTGCACACCATAGCGGGTGAGCTATACCAACTGAGCAGTACCAACAGGGATGCACACATGCTCAGTCAGGTATCTCTGGTACAAGACGCCCAGACTTTTAATCTTACAATCACAACACTCTTGCATAAAAAGACATGTACATCTACAATGATACAAAAAAGATACAAAGGTGGGAGTACTTTAAGTCCCTTAAGTCGACGTCTGAACAGAGAAAGCTTTGTTCACGTGAACACTCTGTTCTTTCTCCAGATCACCTTATGGATCCACAAAAGTACCAATAAAGACGCAATACCATAATCTACCTTACTTCATAGGTCCGATCACACAGGAAAAGTAGTGAGCTTAAAGTAGAAAGAAGAAGAAGAACAACAACAAAAAACAACAACAACAAATTTACGAAAAAAAGACAACACAACAATACAGGTACCAGCGTAAGAAAATCAATCCATGTAGTGTAAAAATGAAAATTAATTCAATTCCTACCAAGTACTTTACTTCATAGGTCCAATCAAGCAGGAAAAGTAGTGAGCTTAAAATAGCAAGAAAAAAGAAAAGATTTACAAAAAAAAAAGAAAAAAAGAAGACAACACAACAGTACAGGTGCCAGCGTAACAAAACCAATCCATATAGTGTAAAAATGAAAATTAATTCAATTGCTACCAAGTTTGTTTGGGGTTGTGCAGCAGTGGACTCACTAAAAAAAAAAAAAAAAAAAAATCATAATTAATTCATTAATTCATTCATTCATTAATGTTTGCATGGATTTAAATCTGGCTTACTGGGAGCGTTGCACTTTGATCATACCCGTGTTTGCTGCAAGAAGAGCTGTCAAGAAGCGTTAATCTTGCTGGATTTTCGCATACAGGGCCAAAACCGAGAGAGTCAAAAACATGGGATACCTGTGCGCAGTACGAAATGTGTTCGTAAAACAAAGATATGGCACTACATGTACAAACATTTTAAAACTCAACAAATCAGAAAGTCTAATTCTGCAAAAGCAGTTAACAGATGTGTGAGTCTGAAGAAAAATGAGGAACATCCAATAAACAATCAACAAATAAAACTGTAAATATGCTCACTGATAACTCAAGTACAAACAAACATACTAGTAGTACCTATACAATGCACTATACTCTATTAGTGCTCAGAAAGAAATCTTTAAACAGACCCATTGAAAGAGCAAAGATGAAGCGTTCCATCTTTTACACCACTCTTCCACTGTTACAGTCACGGTTTAAAAATCTGCAATTCACCACGCGTGGTTTTCCATTGTGCCCATAAAAATCCCACATGAGAATTATTATGCGTGTACCTAAAAAGTGCACATGCACTACCCCTACCAATATTCAAGCAGCATGATTTGGCCAAAGGATTTACCAGTACATCATGACATGACGCGTTCGGGAATGGGGATGAAGAAGCATTGCTAATCACTGGATGTGAAACTGTTGATCTTTTGCTGAGTTTTATTCACAATCAATCGTCTTTGTGACAATCATAAGCCCAGTTCCACTTCTTTGCACAAACGGAGGTTTCGAAACAGACCTACAGACTTCTCCAAGCCTATGGACAATGTGAAGTAAAGCATCTCAGTTTGACTGAGATGCTGTGTGAAGCATTTGTCAGCTTTCAAATCAAAGAAATGCAGGTAGGGATGTGGTATAAATAATTTTCCAAATCAGTACCCCCCCCCCCCCCCCCCCCCCCCCCCCCCCCCCCCCCCCCCCCCCCCCCCCCCCCCCCGATTACATAAAATACATCACATTTCTTTGTTGATTTCAAAACTGCTCGTCAGACTTTGCAGTTTTTCAGTCGAAATCAACAAACTGGTGTGGTGTATTTTCCATAATCGTGGGCACCTCATTGTGAAAACTCTGTATAAATGACACTGAAAAGGATTGCATTCAGTATGCACCTTGCACAGTCACAGAGCAGTCAGCACCAATCAACATCATCTTCTCCTCAGCTATTCTCAAAAATCGAGCTACTTTAAACTTCCACAACACTGCTGAAATACCTTCAGCCCTTCAGCTGCATCTGATACATCAAATACACCAAGAAATACAAAAATATTGAGCAAAACCAAAACAAAAAACCTTAAAACAATGTCTAAAAAGTGACAAAAGATTTACTGTGCTAAAATATGGCAAGATTCAGTCAAAAGACCTGGATTATTAGATTGGCTGTATCTGATACAACATGGAATATCAATGCATGAAATGATGCATCTTGAACTCGTGCGAACTCCCTTAAAAACATAACAAAGTCACTCTGCATATATTCCAGAAAAGAGCAAAATCGAGCTCATGGAAAAAGGTGGATATTGCAAAACTAAGATAATAATAATAATAATAATAAATTGCTTTTATATAGCGCAGTATCCCAGCAGATGCTGGCTCAGAGCGCTCTACAATTACACACACACACACACACACACACACACACACACACACACACACACACACACACACACACATCACTTTCATAAAATACAGGTGGGATCTTGGTAAAATGAGCTGGGGGGGGGGGGGGGGGGGTAGTATTTACAGATGGAAGGAGTTGTGCAGGCAACAAAGACCATTTCGCAGCTAATTAACTAAGAGGGAGAGAAGGCTGACTGGAAGAAGTGGGTTTTTAGTTTGTTTTTAAAAACAAAGATGTGGCAAGAACTGCAAGATCACTGCTGTTATCAGCTGTATATATATACTGCACTGTGTACATGTATATAGGTGAATTTGTTTTAGTTTATTTAATCTCATATGAAAGCCAGGTTTGTAAGTGTGATTGCTATACATAACTTTGTGCTCTGCCACTCAGAACAAAACTTTATCTGTGGCCAGTTTGTTCTTTCTTGCAGTTTGTTCAAATACAGCTCGGCAGAGGTAGGGAGGTAAAGAGAAGAAAGCTACTGTCATCTGGAAAATGGGCCTATGCGCCTATAAAATCCATGGTGCTTATAGGCCTTTTTGCCAGTCGACAGTAGGATGAAACACAATTTGAAGTACCTAGGTAAGTAGGATGAACACTTCTATAAAGTAAAAACGTTTGATACATGAAAATACTGTCATAAGGAATGTATTACACGTACCACTACCACAATACAACAAGATACTCAGTGAATCAGTTCTAATGAAATACAATGGTAATACTAATACTGGAATTAATTAAGATCTTGCTTATTTGTGTGAGGCACTTTAAACTGAATCAGCTTTTATGGCTTGAACAATACTAAACCAAACAAGGCAACTTGAACAGGGTTAACCCCATGTGAGTATTTCACCCTTCTTGTCAGCAACTTTCAAAAACAGATCTTTGGTGAGCATGGAGTAGATGCACGGTGTCTGTTTCTTGAGATCTGTTTCTGTGCTGCCTGGCGTGCGGGAAAGGTATTCCTGGGCAACGAGGCGTGTCACTGACGTCAGCAGCTTCAGGATGTTACTGGAGCCGTCACTATGCTCCAGGACCGCACACAGGGCTTGGACAAACCAGGACCCTTCAGTGGGCCGACGGAAGGCATAATACCCTGTGAGAAGGAATGCAGTTTATGCTCAAATGCAGGGATATTGTGGAATGAAAGATTCGTTTGGTCCCACTCCTGTAATTAGCAGGGTCCATACACGTTCACAGTCTCAAAACTCCATGACTTTTCCAGGCCAACTCTCCTGTTTTCCATGACACCTTCCTCGCCCTCTTTCACACTGACACACACGAGGGTAGAAACTATGAGCTTATCCAAGTTATCGCAGTCAGCAAGACCAATCTTCAGAGTTAGTCATTAGCCTTACGGGAAGGCAGTTTGTTGGGGTTTTTGGTGGTCAGTCCAGTGAGTAATCACCAAGCTGACCATTTCACTGTCGGGCTCAAAATGGCTTCCATAAAATTCTGAAATTCAATGACTTTTCATGACTCTTGAGATAATTTCATGACTTTCCAGGCCCGGAAAAGCTATTTCCAAATTCCATGACTTTTCCAGGATTCCATGACCTGTATGGACCCTGAATTAGGGAAATTACACAGTGATTGCGCTAGGAATTTTGAAAACCGGTCCCATCAGCGACTATCCCACACTGTCAATCAACAACCTGTGTCAGAACTGGTCCCACGAGAATTAAAACCAGTGATAAGAAGTACACTGCAAATCGACCTAAACACAATCACACTGTATCCGTGTGAGAGGTAAAGATAGCAGCGAGTCCATCGCAAGAACAAAGCAGCCCTGACCGGTGGGGAACAAACTCTTTTGACAGCGATTAATGTTCGCTGAAACTGAGACCCCCCCCTCCCCCCGCAACTATCACAGGCCACAGTGTTTACCGGTCCCAGCAAATTACAACCGGTCCCTGGGACCGGCAGCTCCAATTTTTTCCGGTATTCTGGTTTTGCAAATGGTATTTTACCGGTAATTACCGGTTAACGCGATCAGTGTTACAGCTGCTACCTGGGGAGAAAGCCTGTTGCTATTTATCCAATGCCGATGATTTTCCCTTTTCTCCTACATGCTTGGTGTCGACTTGTCCAATCGCTCTTAAACGGAATGGGATCTTAAACATGCACACCTGATATTTACCCATGTACGTGGACATTAAGCAAGACAGGCACTGTGATTGTGTCTGCACGTAAAGTTTGTCTCTTGATCTAGCGAGGAAATTTCAACCACATTCCTGCCCACAGAGAATTTGAAATATATATGCCAAGGAACCACGATGTAAATTCAGTTTATTTAATATTTAATCTTGCAAGTACTAATTAATTTTACTAACTGAAGGGGTGGTACTGGTGGTGGCGGAGGGTGGGGGGTGTAAAATCTCACCTGGTGGTGTGGCGTACATGATGAGGAAGTCCTTGAAGCAAGGAGGAAGGGAGACAATCACTTCCTGCTCACCAGCAGCATCTACTTCATCCATCGGCTCTTCTGGAGAGTGAATGACCTTTACCTGCTGTCCAGGATCCAGCTGACCTCCCCGACACGCCTGCATGATGCACACAAACGAAAAAGTGTCTATTATGCTATGATCGTGTCCACTACACTGTTTACCACTCTTATCAAATTTACAGCCACAAAGTGAAGTTCAATGGCTCTTCTGAAGTTTACTTTCATGTGAAGCAGTCCTAGCAACCACTCTTCTCAAGGCAAAATGTGTTTGTCAAATACCCGGGTTTAAACACTTTAACCACGTTGCTAAGTCGTCTTATGCTGAAAAAACCATAGAGGTAATCTGGAATATTCCGGGCTCAGCACTGCCAGGGTTAAATCCCATAGATACTATGTATAATGATGATTGGCATTTGTATAGCGCTACAAGCAAACTTCCATGCAGTAAGCATGCTTATGGCGCCTGTGGGTGGATGGGTGGGAGGGTGGGTGTGGGTGGGTGGGTGTTTGGGGTTTAACGTCCTTTTCCACCACATATGGGTGATATCAAAGACGGGGCAATGATGAAAAACCCAGCACAAATATTTGGCTCCAGCCGGGACGGCGCCTTTGGAGTGGTGGTGGTGGTGGTGGTGGGGGGGGGGGGGGGGGGGGGTTAGAGAGAGAGAGAATTAGAACTGAGAGAAAAGATGCGTCTTGAGGTTCTGCTTGAAGGTTATGACTGACGCAGAACCTGACTTGAGGTGAGCTGGCAAGTTGTTCCAGAGGCAAGGAGCTGCACTCTTGAAAGCCCGTGCACCAGAGCGTTTCTTGTTTGTGTTGTCATAGTAGCCTGGGACAGGAAGTCTGGACTGGGACGAAGATCTTAGGCTGCGTGCAGGTCTATAGAGTGGTATGAACTCAGCCAAATATAGTGGAGCAGTGCCGTGATTGCAGGAGAAAGTCAAGGAGAGAAGCTTATGGTCAATGCGAAGCTTGACTGGAAGCCAGTGGAGATCTTTGAGGGCCGGTTTGATATGGTCAGTCTTTTTGGAACGGGAGACAATTCTTGCAGCCACATTTTGTACATGCCGAAGGCGTCAATATAGCGTATATATATAGACTCAGTGTAATATCTACTTGAATTTATACAGTACAATATAACTAATACGCATTTGGAGAAAATATATACATGTATATCAGGGTGTACCTGCAAAAAGAAGAGGCGTGGTTTTCCCTTCAGTGACGGACAATTGTCATCTGAGAAGTGGAGCAAAAGTTGGCGAGTTGTCATGTAGAAGTCAGTGCAGAACACAACATCCTCCCTGACTTGTCGAGTGTAATGAGGAGTTTTCTCACTTTGAAAGTACTCATCGCCATGGGTCGACATCGCCAACACAAAGCAGTCAGACTGGGAGTGATCTTCCTTGGCCACTGGTGACAGTAAAAGAAAATGCACACACACACACACACACACACACACACACACACACACACACACACACACACACACACACACTCTTGTTCATTAGCAGTCCTCTACTGAAGTGCAGATAACAATACAAAGGCTGCTACTTGGTACCATGTAAGCTAGACTGGAACCAACCAGCGTACCAACACCCCCCACCCCAGCCCCTCCTCTCACCCACACCACGCGACCATTATATATATCTCACTGAGTGAGACTAAATTTAGTCAATGCAGACTGACTGTACAATGTGTTGAATGCAGGTGTAATAAAAACAGACACAAAACAACAAACCAAAAGCATGTGCTGGTCTGCTTAAGCTACAGAAAGATACATGTATGTGCCTAAGAAAATTTAAACAAACACACACACACACACACACACACACACACACACACACACACACACACACACACACACACACACTCCACTTTAAAGACAAAAAAACAACAATAAAAAAAAAAATACAGGAACTAGTGTTGGTGATAAGCTGATTAAGACATACAGAGATACAGACATGGTGTGCTCACAAACTGTCTGCTGCTAAGAGGGTGGGTGTTTGGGGGTTTAACATCCTTTTCCACCACATATGGGTGATATCAAAGATGGGGCAATGATGAAAAAGCCAGCACAAATATTTGGCCCCAGCTGGATACGAACTGAAGACCCGAGAACTGGAAGTCCAACGCTATACCATTCGGCCACCCCGGCTCCCCGTCTGCTGCGCTAAGAGACTTACAGACAAACTAACTAAAACTTACCACCTTGTAGAACATGCTTTAATTCCTGCACAGAACAATCCCTGACAAGGCGCACTTGGAAACCCAAGGACGCAAGAGTGTGGCACAAATTGCTTTCATCAAACTGGCTGCCCTTGCGTGCTGTGTGACCTCGGAAGGTTTCATTGACAATGACAACAGCGATGCCCCGACGATCACCACCACTACTGTACACATCAGACTCATCCCACTGCACTTCTACTGGCTGCTCCTCTTTATTTCTAGACGATGTGAATGGTCTTCTGTAAGATGAAACAAAATGAAAGATGTAGACAGTATTGCCAGGGTGGGTGGGTGGGTGTTTGGGAGTTTAACGTCCTTTTCCACCACATACGGGCGATATCAAAGACGGGGCAACGATGAAAAAGCCAGCACAAAATATTTGGCCCCAGCCGGGATCGAACCCACGACCCGAGCATTAGAAGTCCAACGCTCTACCATTCGACCACCCCGGCTCCCCGACAGTATTGCCAGAATATACTGGAAATCACATACTGGATGAACTAGGCTCTAGCACAGTAGAGGAGATCTCAGGGCTTAAAACGCTGCATGATCCAAAAGGAGGAATAGTGTGTAGCATCTGGTGTCTACGTGGCAAAGCCATGAGCACGAGTATAGATCTGCAAAGCAGACACGTTTTATGCTGGGGGGCATCCAGGGACATACTCCCATGGAATTATTTTTAGAAATTAGACTAAAATCTGTGCAGTTTGGCTGATATCAAGTGCTTCAGAGGAGGAAACACACTTTTTGTTGAGAGGAAAATTTTAGCCACTAGTGGAAATCCACCAGTAGGTGCAAGATTTGAAGCCTTGAGATCTACAGCAATGATCAGAACACGAGGCTCTGGGTAAAAAAAACAGACTACCTCACCTGGTATTCCAGCAAATAGAACTTCACAGCAAAACATTATGAAATGACTGTAAACACACATACACACCCATACACACTCTGGTCTTTACTAACCTAGGGGTGGACCCTCTAGGAATGTAGTACAGAATGTATGAACTACGACGATGGCTTTCACACATGATACACATGTACTTACAACAGTGCTTTGACAGTGCCTGTGACAGCTGATGCAAAGTGATCTTTCTCTGAAAACCAAACACAACAACAAAATAAATGTGAGCAGACTTCAAAATCATCCTTTTACTGCCAGCTAGGACACATCTGTAAATCTGTTCAAAACTAATTACAAACAACTCAATACGCATTTACTGATAACTTACCAAAATGCCATAGGCTTTAATGAACGCCAAGACACAAGATTCAAAGAGAAACAGCACCTGTCACTACTGCTCTATATGACACTGGCACGCTTCATACCTCAGAACCAAATAAGCCTGTTCATTTTCCCTAGGGTCCTACTAATTACTGAAAACAACCGAAAACGACCGAAAACAACCGAAAACAACTCTTAATACGTGTAGAACGCAGTTAAAACATAGAAATAACATCACACAAACATGATTAAAGGTGAAAAAAGAGGCATTAAACTAGTTTAAAGGAAAAAAGTACTTATTCACTCCAAGAGAACAGGACGAAATGAACGTCTCCCAAGGGAAGCGACTCTGGTCCGGACAGGTTATTTTCTGCGGTATCACCTTTTTTTTTTCTTTTAGCTTTTTTAAGGCCACTTTTCTTTCACCTTTAATCATGTTTGTGTGTTGTTATTTCTATGTTTGAACCGCGTTCTATCCGCGTTTCGTTGTTTTCGGTAATTAGTAGGACCGGATTCAAAGAGAAACAGCACCTGTCACTACTGCTCTATATGACACTGGCACGCTTCATACCTCAGAACCAAATAAGCCTGTTCATTGTCAGGGATGTCACTGGTGCCCGGACACAGGACTATGACCGACAGACTTGGCCAAATGTCCGATGGAAAAACTGTCCAGCAGGACAGATGTCCGATTGTTTATTTCAAGAGGAGGTCATATGTCCGATTGCGTTTCTGTTGATCACGGACAAACTAGTGACATTTTTCCGAGTGAGGGCTGCCGCCTTGCGCTACTCGGGTAGCTTGTGTTTATGTGGTTCCTGTTTTACAATGCTTTATTGTCGCGCGCCAGAATGTCCTATTGTTTCGTTCCAATTCAGGACAAATGTCCTATTCATCCGCCACCTTCCAGGACATTTGTCCTATAGGTTTCAAGCTCCAGTGACATCCCTGATTGTCCCTAACCTGTGCTGTACACCAAAAGGCACATGATTTTTCAGTTTAGTCCCAAGGCTGATTAGATCATAAAAATCATGCATTTGATTTCTAATTGTAAAATCCGCATAAACAGAAGTTGCTGAACAGGCTGATTAGATCATAACCATCATGCATTTCTAATTGTAAAGTCTTTTGCAAGCATAAACAGAAGTTGCAGAACGTCGACTCTGTCAGTTACCATCAGCCTGGGTGTCAGATCTTTTATCAACGTTGCCATCCATGATGGTGTAACTGTAGCCGAGTTGTTTTCGTCAGCTCAATCCCTTGGCCTGGTCAGAGACATACAGATGTCATGCACATGGACTGCTGGGTTCACAGTTGTATCAAGAAATCCTGCCCGAGTCCTCATGAAATACACACGCAATGACGTAATCCTTAAAGTAATGAACGTTGTGCGAGCGATCAACTGACAAATCAGTATTCTAAAAATATAACGCGGCCGAAAAAAACAAACAAAAAAAACTTGGTCACTCGCCGATAATGACACCGGCTTCAAAGTCCATGTGCACTAAAGGAAAGAGCACAGCTGCGTACGTCTCGCAAACACGCGATGCGCGAACTAACAACCGTATAGTAACATTATCAACTGAAAAATTGCGGATGTGAATGTAACCGGACAGATTTCGTGCATAGAAACCGAAAGTTGGGAAGTGTCTTATTTGATACTTCTTGTGTTCTGCACTTCACGCAAGTTAATTATTACACAGTTTCAAGGTACCATGGTCAATATGTTTAGGGGCAAAACTGTTTGACTGCAATCAAGATAGGTATTGGTGACAAAGACACATTATAAAAGCAGGATGCAAACAAAGAATTTGGGCCAAGACAGGGAGGCTACTCTGAATTGCTTCCTGTGGGTATCGATTCAAAGAAAACCTTACAGAAAACACAGAAGTTGCCAAAAATTCTCTCATAATTTTGCAGAAGGTGCAGTCAGATGATTAGGTACAATACAATGACATAAATACAGCACTACCGCACATGACAGATGCGTGCAATTGGCCACTTTCACACATCTCTGATCATTGGTTTGCATATGATTTTACTAATTTGTCAACATTGTGCATCTTTTGGTAAGTTGACTTTTTTTAGTCTTCCGGGTTTCCCCGATTTCAACATTACAAGGTTCTCCGAATCGGTTTGCACGGTAGCGACGGATGTCTACGAATTTGCTGGTTGTCGAAGAGATCTGAATGAAAAGAAAAGACACACGGTACCTTGGCTTTCTTTCTTTTTGTTTCGATTTTTAGAAAACTGATTTGTCGTGTGTGGATTTTAAAGTGAAAGTAGATATTTGTTACACATTCTTTTTGCTTGTACATAAGTCCCAGCGTTTCGGGTAATACCTGACATTAGTCTTTTGCAATGTGAAAAAGTATTCATCATTTCCGTTCAACAATCAATACAACACCAACAAGAAACGCCTCTTTTTCAGTCGCACCCCCCCCCCCACCCCCCATCCACCCACAACGCCTCTTTGCGAATGAAAAAGACTTTCATGTCATTAAAATGCCTTCCTGGTTTGTTTCCACTGCTCTCAGCTAAGGTTGTAAATGATGTCATCAGCATAGGAAAGCTTAGAATGACGAAAATGGCAAGCTGACGGTGTAGACTGAATTTAGTTCTGACAGGCACTGGCTTATGCATACAGTATTTTAATCAATGATTCATGCATTTAAAAAAAACAACATCCGGAGAATGAAGTTCATTTGCAGACAGGTAGGACATGATTGCAGATGGGATAGCTGCTCATGGTCTAACTTTCCTCTTCTGCATTTAGATCTAAATGGGCATTTAACAATAGCCAGTTCCACTTCTTATTCGCCCGTTTTTGGCGTTTAGATGAAAACACACTTATCCTAGCAAATCACACTTCATGATTACCAGGCCAGCTGTATAAAGACAATCACATCTGTTATGTCAGTTTATACATCGCACTTTATCATTATGGTCATTAAGTTATCCGTTCTTATTTCAGCTGAACAAACTCACTAGTTGTGCAAGGAAGTACTACAAGGAAACATGGGTGAGTACCTGTAGAGACATAGATAATTTAATAATGGATCATGTATGTCTGTGTTAAATGTACATGTACCAACATAAATCCAGGGATGGACAGGATGGGTTGACATAGCAGAGACAGCTAATGTCTGAATAAATAAACATGGTGTCCTAATACTTCCATGAACACAACAGGTGACATTTGAGTGCATAAATGCCATTGGAGGAGCGTTTTTATCATTTTATGTCTGCCTCGCTGTTCGCTTACCACCTGTCTCGCATGCTTCGTTCTGCCGATGAAAAGCATCTGAGTCCCCAAGTGCAACATGAAAACCACTTTTCATCATGAAAACCTTGGAATCTGACTACCTGTTGAAATTCATGCGCTTCCCACACTGTCCAAATTCAAATCCAACCTGAAAACCCACCTTTTTGGTCAAGCATTTTACAGTTAAGTAGTCTGCCATTGATTCAGCGCCTTTGTCTGCAATTGTACAGGGTGCATCAGGGTGTGTGTGTGTGTGCATGCATAATTTTTTTTATGTGTGTGTGTGTGTGTGTGTGTGTGTGTGTGTGTGTGACTATGAGTTGCTTTGCTGTGAGATTTAGCGCTCCATAAGTACTATTTATGGGAGCTGGGATAGCCGAACTAGCAATGGGCTTGCAGTGCTCGGGTCGTGAGTTCGAATTCTGGCTGGGAGCCAACAATTTCTGTTGGCTGTTTTCATTTCCTAGTCATTGAGATGACCTGTTTGTCATGGAAACTTGAAAACAGCTAACAAATCTGCATTAGACTTTCAATGCTTGGGTCGTGAGGTGGATTCCCAGCTGGGGCCAAATGTTTGTGCTGGTCTTCCTCTCATCGCATTATTTTTCGTATCGCCCATT
Source organism: Batillaria attramentaria (assembly GCA_018292915.2). Lineage (NCBI taxonomy): Eukaryota > Metazoa > Mollusca > Gastropoda > Batillariidae > Batillaria > Batillaria attramentaria. The sequence goes on along the minus strand of JACVVK020000031.1, from coordinate 2,302,165 downwards.
TAAAACCCTTAAAATATTCATGTTACCGGCTCCCCTAGTGTAGTGGTTAGCACTTCGGATCATGGACCGGGAGACCCGGGTTCAAATCCCAGCCGAGGCAAGCGGGATTTTTCCTACCTAGGTCGGCTCCTACCCAGAGCGGGTGTGCTATGGGCCCAATGGGGAGGCTGTTGCCACACAGCCGAGGTTCACCCACTTCACGGGTGCGACTTTAGGGGTGCTTCCCTTGGTATGACACGTCTTCTGATGTGGATGATTACACGGACGGCACCGCAGGTGCCGTAGTTCCCGGGCCTGGTGAACGCCAGGATATTTATGACAGGAAGCGTGGAATGCAGCCCTGTCCCGCAGTCCCAAACCACATGGACCTCCAAAGCATCATCTTACCATCATCCTCATCTCCATCATCATGCATAATAAAAATTGTCCCAGCTTCCGAGTCCTCCATGGGTTCCACCCATGACCTGGGAGGAACACCACTGGAGCTGGCAAAGAGTTGGGGCAGCAAAAACAAATAAAAAAATTCATGTTTGTTGTGAGGTCTGAGGGGATAAACTGCGGCTTACAGCCATGAATAGATGTTCCTTTTCGCCACTGCAACCATTTTCGTGACTTTTGCGGCTTCTGACAGTAGAGAAATAATTATGACTGTCTACAGCCTAACACTTTCATACCTGTACTTGACGTTGATGCGACCAAGTCGCTTAAAATAGCCACCAATATGTGCTGTCTCGTTGGTGTTCAGTCCGCAACCAAATAATGTCGTCTGCTCAGTACTCAACACTGTCATGGAGAACAACATATTTGCCAACGCCAGTCACCACACAGGGTTCGCGCTAGGATTTTTCAAGACCAGTCCCCTCGCCTCCTACCCCAACCGTTTTTCAGCGACTCTGAGCAAAACCAGTCCCTGTGAAAAAATTCCGGTAGCACTGCAAATAATTTCGGTAAACTTTTGCAAGCACAATTCAGAGACTGAGAGATAAGTCAAGTGCCGCTAGTCAAGCCTGGGCCACAAAATTTGTATGAACAATCAACATTTTTTTCTTTTTTTCTTTTTTCTTTTTACAATCAGCCTGTTCATTTGCATTTTTTCTCCCATAAATCTGTAACCAGTCCCAGCAAAATAAAACCAGTCCCCGGGACTGACAGCTAAAAAATTTCCAGTATTTCCTCTTTATAACCTGTAATTTACTGGTAATTGCCAGTTAAACTTCCGGCTACGTCGTGGGTAAAAAGTGGCACACACATTGCTTTATATGAACGCATCTTGGTCAATATTTATGTCACACCTTTGAAATTTCATGACTTTGTCAATAAATGGACGCGGTTCAAACATAGAAATAACGACACACAAACATGATTAAAGGTGAAAAAAGGGGCCTTAAAAAAAGCTAAAAGGAAAAAAAGGTGATATTGCAGAAAATAACCAGTCCGGACCAGAGTCGCTTCCCTTGGGAGACACGTTCATTTCGTCGTGTTCTCTTGGAGTGAATAAGTACTTTTTTCCTTTAAACTAGTTTAATGCCTTTTTTTTCACCTTTAATCATGTTTGTGTGTTGTTATTGCTATGTTCTAACTGCGTTCTACGCGTATTAAGAGTTGTTTTTGGTTGTTTTCGGTCGTTTTCGGTAATTAGTAGGACCCGTCTGACAAATGTGTTGAGACTTGAAACACCCACCCACCCACTCCAGCACACAGACATCCAGTTTTTTCTTGAATTTTGTTCAGTGATGCATGACTGACCCTGTTCTGCTGATCTGCATTGCAGATGATGAAATGGATCTGCCTGGCTATGGCGATGTGACAGATGCTTTTCCAGAGGGACCTGAGTGAGTCTGCTGTGCAGCTTGCATTTATACAGTGTGACTCTGAAGAAAATGAGAAGGAATTGTCATTATTTCCCATGTCACCCATGCATGTCCCATGCTAGCAAATACAGCAGAACTCTTTTGGGTAACCGCCTCTGTTGCCAGTATGATGAAAGTGGCCCTAAATAAATAAAAGGTGGTCTCCCAAAAGAGGTCAGATGATGACAAAATAAAACCCAGTGTCTTCTGAGCATTGGTCTGTAAAAGAGAGTGGTCTCTTAAAGGGGTGGTTACCAGAAAGAGCTTTCATTGTACTTGTTTCATTTGGCTCACTTCCCTTCCCAAAGTATGGACAAGAGATGCAGTCATAGAAATCTAAAACTAGAAAACAGACTGAGGTGGGTTATCTACCTTGTGAATTTTCCAGGGATATATTAGTATTCCACTAATATTCCACTGTTGTTATGGGCAGATATTATTATTATTATTGGTATGGTCCTCAGTTGAGACTGCCGTTACATCATAATATGCGTCACTACAATACATGTATCTGATGATGCTGAAAAGCTTTTGAGAAAAGAATTTATAGTTTTCTTGTAAATCATGTCTTAACATTACAGCGACGAGAGATCGGCCCTGACCAGAAAACCACGCCATGCATCAGAGCTCCCCAAAATGGCGCCCCCCGCCTCGGACTGTTATCAGATGAACCGTGCTCGACAAGGCACTGCGATCATCTTCAACAACAAAAAGTTTGATCCGAGAACAGGATTCGGAGAACGGAAGGGAACAGACAAGGATGCACAGAACTTGTACTCACTTCTGACGGAGATGGGTTTCACTACAGTCTTACGAAATGATTGTAGCACAGGGGACATGATATCCACGCTGGAGAAAGGTAATTTACATGCACTTTACACTGAGTGGCAAGGATGTGGGGAGTGGGGCTATGATTACCGGTAAATCACCTAATGATTCAAATTCAAATTCAAATTCAAAATACTATAAGGGATCTACTGTAATCTACATTATAGTTCTGAACTTTTTGATCTTGACAGTAATTTGATTTGGACAAACTTTTCATTAAAGGTGGCCAAAACAAAAATCAAATAAAAAGTTGAAATTATACAAATATTGCATTGCCACCCGTTGTTTTTTTTGTTTGTTTTTTTTGGTCAGAGTACATGTGTCTCAGTCACTCACTTTGATTGTCTAGCATGACCTGTCAGGAACTGGGTACATGACTGAAGTACTGTAAACATTCTGCTGTTGTTGCTGTGTACATGTTGGCCTGTCTCGACCCTACTTGTACTTTCAGGGGTTAAAATCTTCCACGGATTGGCAGATTTTCACTTTTGGCTAAAAGTCCCCCCCCCCCCCCCCCCACATGCCCCCTCCCAAAAGTGTTTACTCCTCTGAATCATTTAAAATCATTCCAAAACACATCAAATTGTACAGACTTGAGTCTAATTTAAAATTTGCGTTAAAAAAGGTGTTTCCTCCTCTGAAGCGTTTCAGTTCTGAAGAGTTCAATCTGGAACTCACTGCCTTCCGCCCTCCGTGATGTCCCCACACTGTCAGCCTTTAAATCACAGCTCAAAACATACCTGTTCCGTCAGGCTTTCCATAGATAACTGGGACCCTCTGTCTACGTTCATATGTGTGTGTGTGTGTGTGTGGGTGTGGGTGTGCGCGCGCGCGCGCTCTGAGTCTGTCCCTCAGAGATGGGCGCCTTATAAATATGATGTATTATTATTATTATTAATTCAAGTACCAAATTGCACAGATTTTGGTCTAATTTAAAAAGAAGAAAATTCTGGGGGATCATGCCCCTGAACACCCCTATCATGACATGTCTGCTTTGCACTCATAGCTTTGCCACTTTGCCACCAGATGCTTCACACTTTTCCTCCTTTTAGATCATGGGCCATTTTAAACCCTGACTTTGCTAGATCTAATTTTCTTGTTACAGTGGCAAGAGATGATCACAATGATGCCGACTGCTTTGTGTGTGCCATTCTCTCTCATGGCGAGGAGGGTACTGTGTATGGCTATGACGGCTCAGTCGCGGTGGAGAGACTGGTGACTCCTCTGAAGGGCAACAAATGCCTCTCCCTAGCTGGCAAACCCAAGATTTTCATTATTCAGGTACGCTTCGCGAATAACAGTTCTACCCTGGTGGTGCTGAGAACAGGGCCCGTATGTAAAACTCAAGGTTAATTTAACCCACGGCTACGGGCCTAACCCAGACTAGGACAAAAGAAACCCCAAAACAAAATTAAATAAAAAAGGAATCGAAGAAAGGAAGACAAAAGTCCTTCTGTAATGGCATAGGCACCTTGCTGGAATGGACTCGCTTCCTGATTTAAGACAAAAAACCAACAGAAAATTTAACCGTAGAGCTAGTTTAGTTCGAGGTTAGACCCTAACCCGGGGCTAAACTCCCTAACCCCGACTTTTACATGCGGGCTCAGAATGTTCCGGACTACCTCTATGGCTTTTTCAGCATACGCCAAATTAGTTCAACAAGACCAGAGTTAATACTGCTTGTGTGATTTTTCACTTTTTTCATTGGATCAGGGACATTGTTAACATACTTTGGAGAGTCAGATGGCTCAAATGGTTGAGCGTCAGACTCGCAGCTGAAGTGCTGAGGGTTTGAATCTTGAGGATTTACTCAGCTGATAGTTAGGTGTGCACCGGTCACTATTGTTTTGTTATCAGAACTGAGAGAAAACTTTGTGTTGTCTATTCAGTGGATTTTGCGCAACAAAGTCAGTATAGTTTCTAGAATTTCTAGAACATGATTGTAGTTTGATGATCATACACACGTGTATTTGCAGGCATGTAGGGGTGGCAAACTGGATGAGGGCCAGGACATGGAGGTGCCTGATGCCATTGGTGTCGGCCCGATGGAACCAGATGCCATGGAAGTAGAGGAGCCCGTCATACGCCGCATTCCTGCAGAGGCTGACTTTCTCATGGCGTACTCTGTGGTATCAGGTCAGTTATACACTCAGACCTTTTTTTTTTTGGTCTGAATTACTGCCATCCTCTGTTCAGTGCGTATATGGTCTGAAGATAAAGGTGGACAAACAGGGGAAGGTTTCCAATCCTTCCTGGAAGATTGTTGTTATTTCTTTTTCTAAACACCCCCCCCCCCCCCCCCACACACACACACACACCCTGCATGTTAAGTTTGTTTGAATTTTTAAGCAGCTTTTGTTGTCATCTGTTCTTCACATTCTTGTCTTTAGTCTTTATGAAACAGTCTGGATACCGTATCATATCAAGTAGAAAAAAAGATTACTAACTCCTAACCCCCTTGACCCCCCCCCCCCCCCCCCCCACACACACACCACTGATGCTTAGCTCTAAAATCTTGTTCCTTATACGCACTGTTCTCTCCCTAGCACTGTCCATTATTTTCGCTCTTTATTGACAGTCTCACACTCTTCATTGCAGGGTTCTACGCATGGCGCAACATGGACGAGGGTTCGTGGTTTGTCCAGGCGGTGTGCAAGGTGCTGCGGGAGAACTGGAAGCGTATGGATCTGCTGACCATGATGACGCGTGTGTGCAGGATGGTCGCATTCGACTTTGAGTCCTGTCACAAGCAAGCGGCCATGAGTGGCAAGAAACAAGTGCCTTGCATCACCTCTATGCTCACCCGTGATGTGTATTTCTCTCCCAAGAAGTGATTAGCTTTTCTACATCGTACATGCGGATAGCCATACCGCTGGAGTTTGATTAAGATAGGATTACATAAACTTTATTATTTAGTCCCCTAACAGGGGAGATTGCCTTTGACATCCAGGAGTAACTTACTGTAGGAAGTAAAGTAAGAGTAGTATGAACAGTATTTCAGTATTAGCGTGATTTGGGCAAGTGCTGTATACAGATCAACAGAAGAAACACGAAAATAATTCACATTTTTGGGTTATCCAAAAATGCATTTAGGGGGCAATATAGGCAATATAATTCTAAAATGTTGGCGGGGCTGGATGTTGTAGTGCTGAGTTAAGTCCTGGGTCACCCTGGCTTTGTGTGGGAGTGATGTCATGGCCATTGCAGGCGTGCTAGAAGGTGTCTTTGAGTCTGGACTGGTCTTCTAGCGAGATGCCGGTTTTGCAGGTTTCAGAACGCGGGTCGATGCCGCTCACTCTGACCACATGTGGGTTTCTGGTGGTGTTTCTAGCACTCTTGTTGGCAGCCTTAAGCTGATCTTTTGGTGGAGAGTGAAAGATCTGGCGGTGTAGCCTCTGTTTTGTCACCTGAGCTTTACCAGTGCACCGCTCATTGGCAGTGCTTACGGTGATTGCAAAATTTGCGGTGACAGCCACTCAGTAGCGCAGCAGTTAAGTCCAAGTTACCTGTTAGACCATTGTTCAGCTCGACCTGAAGTATTTATGTGGAAGTATCATCTGGACAGGGTTACCTGTGGTGTTCAGATTTATTAATGCCCTCCACTGCTTTTGTGTGATTGAAGTGCTGAATGTTGTCATCAGTATACTGGCATATATATCTTTTACCTAGCCAAGATCTGCATCCCTTTTTTTTTCTTTCTGGTTGTTGATTTTTTTTGTGTTTTTTTGCGGTCTTTTGTTTTTGTTTTTTTGTCTTTTTTTGTTTTTTTTCCCTCTCCTTTTTTTTTAACATCAATTCATTTGTTACCGAAAAACTAACAAACAAACAAACTAATATGCATCTATGAAGTCTTCAAGGCATGCAGCGATAAGGACTATTTTGGAACAGATTCACTTGCAGCAGGAAAATATATATTGTTCACACATATATATGATTTTCTCTCTCCCCCCCCCCCCCCCTCCACCTTCCCTCTTTCTTCCTCCCCCCTCCCTCCCTCTTCATTCCCTCTTTCCTCTGCATTACTTTTCCTCGCTCGGAGCACTGAATCATATAAACTCATTTGTCCGCTGTTTGTTGGAACAGAAAATCGGAGTTTGAACAATGCAGTTTGATTGAGTTTGCATGTACCACCTCCCCCTCCCCTCCCCTTCTCAAAGGCCATTTGACAGTAGATGTACATATCTCAACTTTCATTTGAATATTATATGTAGGTGGTCAGTGTGGTGCCATTTTCATTATTGGATGATACATATTCGCCAGTTTTTATTAATAATTTATGTTTTGTTTGCCAGTATTTCATGTTCCTTGGGGATGAGTTGCTTTCCTGTGAGATAAAGCGCTAAACAAGTACATTATTTATTATTATGAGAGTGCTGTTTGTTCTTGCCGGCCATTTTGCAGCAAAGTATCACACAGAAAAACCTAGGCCATTGTACTCTCTGACACCCTTACAGTCAAATATCTCCAAGCAGCTATAAGCCTTGTGTGGATCTGCTAAATGGATTCCCTCCTATTTTGTGTATTACATACTTATGCATTGATTTTAACCACAGGAGACAGCATGCACATCTTTGTGTGTTCAAATTCCACAAATGTGGCCGTACACCACTTCATTTTGTTTAGCAGCCAAAAATAGGCAGATGAGGCTGTATTGGTCGATTTTGAGATTTCATTTGATTTGGACTGTTTAACTATTTTTCTGTGATGAGCTTTAATACCTACGCCAGATTAAGTGTAGAAATACTTTATTCAGCCTGAAACAGGTTGCTAAGGAAAACTTCTATAACAGCGTTTTCTCAACTTTGTTCTCGTTTTCTGGTGAAATGTGATCTGAGGGGATACCTGTTTAAGAACTACTGTATCTTTGCCAAAAGATCATAGTTAAGGAAAAATAATTATACCATTGGAAAGAGCATTTCTTCTACTTTGTGTTGATGCCAGTATCTCAGAATAGTCAAAACGTGACTTACGACTCATATCGTGGTGTACGGTCACAAATGTTCTCAATTTGCATAATTAGAAACATATAGAATCTCTTTGTTTTCAGATTTTTTTTTTATGCAACTAGTCCTTGTTTCTTCTTTTTTTTTTTTTTTTTTTTGCTGCCCCAACTCTTTGCCAGCTCCAGTGGTGTTCCTCCCAGGTCATGGGTGGAACTCCGGAGGACTCGGAAGCTGGGACAATTTTTATTATGCATGATGATGGAGATGAGGATGATAGTAAGATGATGCTATGGAGGTCCATGTGGTTTGGGACTGCGGGACAGGGCCGTATTCCACGCTTCCTGTCATAAATATCCCGGCATTAACCAGGCCCGGGAACTACGGCACCTGCGGTGCCGGCTGTGTAATCATCCACGTCATAAGACGTGTCATACTAAGGGAAGCACCCCCAAAGTCGCACCCGTGAAGTGGGTGAAACTCGGCTGTGTGGCAACAGCCTCCCCATCGGGCCCATAGCACACCCGCTCTGGGTAGGAGCCGACCTAGGTAGGAAAAATCCCGCTTGCCTCGGCTGGGATTCGAACCCGGGTCTCCCGGTCCATGATCCGAAGTGCTAACCACTACACTACGGGGGCCGGTTTGTTTCTTCTTTTCTGTTGGTGGATATATGTTTGTTTAGGGTTGAAGATCAGTGCTGGATCATCTTTGTCTTCTGCGTGTATACTTTGTTTTGGCAGCAATACTGTTTTTGTTACATTGAATTCATGAACTGGAAGTGAATTTTTTAACTGTCATGAAGGTGTCATAAAATGTTATTTTTCTAATAAAGTACTATGTGTGTTAGAAATGTGTGTTTTGGTTTCTTTTTCAAGGCAGATGGTTCAAAGATAATGATAGTTATAAAGCCAGTGAGCAGTTCAGAAACAAAATCATGTTTGCAATGCCAGATTTTCATCACAGCATTTCATTGCAGTTAGCAGCAAACCTTCCGACATTCTTATTAAGGCTATTGAAGGGAAATGCATAAAGGAAAATGGTTATAAATTAAGACTTTTGATCCAGGACACAGCCAGTAAACACCTGAGGGGTGGCAAGATTTGAATCAGTAAGTGATCCGCAAGATATTACCTGGTTTAGAATAAAATCTATTACAGCTATGTTTTTTAGCTCTCACCAACACACACACACACACACACACACACACACGCACACACCAGAGACATAGATAAGACTAAGACTCCTATCTCAGTATGTCTCTGCACACACAGACAGAGTAGTTCTTCACATCACTCGATCATTTCACCTTTCGCATGTTAAAGCTCATCCATTGACGGCTTAAATGCTTCAATGAAGGTCTGTTGCTTACGGTATGTTTATCGATCAAAGAAATCGTATTCCACAACACTCTGTCGGAGAAACGAAAGCGAAAGTACTCATGCCGGAAGTTTACAAGGGAGATAAATCAGAACTTTGTTATTCGATTCGGTTGAGGGTTTACTTGACCAGGTCACCGATTTGACCTGTGTGTATGCTATTTCTCCGCTCATACCAGTTTGTGTACTTTTTATCTCTTCGTACAGGGTAGCGACTAGATTCCCCTGTTTCCACCCGTGTTAAGCGATATGGGCTGAACAAGGTTACTCAGCAGTGTGGTGATTTTGTTTGGAAATTCAAAACACTATAAATAAATGCCTTAGTCATCAAGGGTTCTTATATTAGCAACTTACTTATCCAGGAAGAAAAAATCTACAAATACTTCAGTTTAGCCGGTAGAAGGTTCGTCAGTTTACACCACACAATTGTACACCAGTGTAACATATCTTCGAGCGTCATAGGCATGAGTTTTTGGTCAAATTCTTGGCTAGGTACTGTTTTCAGTCGTTTTACATCAGTGCTCATAAATTCTTGGCTTGGTGCTGTTCAACGTATCACATCAGTGCTTCGCTTGGAGCAAAATCTTGGTAGGTCAATGTAAATTTGTTGATGTTTGTCAAGAGATAATGAAGGGAAGATTGTTTAAAGGCCCTCATTGTAAGATGTTTATATGTTCACTGATCATACATTCCCAGCTATTTTGGTGGTGACCAGCATTTGTGACATGCACAGATACATGCACAGCATTTGTGACATGCACAAATACATGCACAGACACGCTTGCATACAGCGGAAAATGCACTTGCTGGTGACAGTGTTGTCTATGAAATCGACCTTGCAGCTCTAGGTGTCTGAGTTTTTCTCATTTGCATGGCCACCAAATGCCAGTGTGTTTCATTCGGAGCTCTAATGATCTCTAAGATAGACCAATTCAATTAGGCACAGGTATAGCCACAAGCGCAACTGTTCCAGACTGAACAGGTCTTCCTATACATATAAGGGTGGGTGAGTAAGGGTGATATCAGACGGGGCAACGAGAAAAAGGCCAGCACAAATATTTGACCCCAGCAGGGATTCGAACTCACGACCCGAGCGTTGAGAATCCAACGCTGTACCATTTGACTATCCTGGCTCCCCCTCCCTATATATATCCTAGTACACGTAATGATAGCAATAGCGCCTTTAAATTAAATATTTCAGGTCAGTGAAATTGAAATGCCTTTCTTGTTCAGATCAGATCATATTTTTAAAAAAAGAAAAATTTTAGTCTCCGTTAAAAGAAAAAAACAAAACAAAGGGCGGTGAAACAGGAATTAAAATTTCCGATTAAGATTAAAATTTGGAGTTATGGTTGTACAGGATTTGTCATTTTAACCTTTGCTGTATGTCATGGGTACAGTTGCACCCACGCTTTCATTCGAATGTCCATTGGTCAATCAGTTTTCATGCTAGATCCACAAAACTTCACGACTTTGTCAATAAGGGTATTGGTGGGGTACTCACCAAAACTTGTTTGTAAATACAGAAACTGCAAAAACGGGTTGTATAACCCTCCCCGTACATCATGGGTGCAAACTCACCCACACTTTTAAAGAAGGAACTTTCGCATCCCGTACGTCGTGGGTGCAAACTCACCCACGCTTTTAAAGAAGGAACTTTCGCGTCCCGTACGTCGTGGGTGCAAACTCACCCACTCTTTTAAAGAAGGAACTTTCGCGTCCCGTACGTTGTGGGTGCAAAACCACCCATTCTTTTTAAGAAGGAATTTCGAGGGTAGAGTCAGATAAACACAAGTGTAAATGTAAAGCAAATACATATGTACACAAGAAAGAAACATACAGAAATATCAGCTGATATCTGTGTGACCAAATGAATGTTGCCGCAGATTGAAACTTTGCCTATTACTTGTATTGGAATGGCGGACTGCTATGATGATGACATCAGTCCCGGCAATATAAGTGAAAAACACTTTATCTTACATAAGTTTATGACTTGTATCACATTTCGTACCGGCACACATAGATCTAATTCACATCAATGTGTGTGTAAGCAGTTTTGATTTAATTCAGATTTGTTCCTCCTTTTAAAGTGTGAATGAGTTTGCACCCACGCGGTACATCGAGGAATACATTTTTTCCTTCTTTAAAAACATGGGTGGTGCATTTGCACCCACGATGTACAGCGTGCAAGTTTTCTTCCTTAAAGTATGGGTGCATTTGCACCCACAATGTATGGCACGCAAGTTCTCTCCCTTCAAGTATGGGTGTGTTTTAGGTTTTTAGGCAACATACGGCGAAGGTTAACATTTCATTTTGTGCTAAGTGAAAGATACAGAGAGTGCTGCTGCTGCTACCTCCTGTCAAAGTACGATGTAGGTACACACTCAGAACAGGCATACTGATAGTCGTCTACTACTTTAGGTCTTGGAAGCAGCACTCAAGGGGTTAAGGATTACCCACCAAGATAAGTCAGGTTTGGTGCAAAGGAAAGACAAAAAAAACAAAACAAACCAAAACACCACCACCACAGGGTGAGCATGCATTTTCCCACTGTGGTCCACCCCTGTGGAATACATTGCACCTGCACTTTAGATCTGGGTGGCAGCATTCAATGGGTGGAGGATTACCCACCAAGGTTACCATGACGGCATGAGTCAGGTTTAGTGCAAAGGAAGGGCATTTCAGTTGTGTACATGTACATGTAACCAAAAAAACCAACCCATTTTCCCACTTCGGTCCATCTGTGTGGAATGCATTGCACCTGCCCCCTATGCGCCACCCCCTCACTCTGCCTCAGAGTGAAGGCTCACTTCTTTCAGGAAGCATTTGAATAGTTTCTGCCAAGCACTCCACCTCCCCCAAGCCCAGTTCTGCTTCGTGTGTGTGTGTGTGTGTGTGTGTGTGTGTGTGTGTGTGTGTGTTTGTGTGTGTGTGTTGTTAAGCACCTAGAGCTACTGAAATGGGCGCTACATAAATTGCCACTAGTAGTGCAGTAGTAGTACATGTAGTAGTAGTATATGTACAGTATCCCACTGGACATTTTAAAAGTTTAACACTGCTTCAATCCGATTGATAGGTTTCAATCTGTTCATTTGAAACAGACGAGGACAATATGGACGAGTTAGAGCAACCATCACAGGGCGGTGGTGATCAGCCTGACGCTCAAGGCCAGCCTAGGTAAGAAAAGTTTACATGTTTGGTCAGAATTACATTGTTGTGCTTTGGGGACAGGTTTGAACCTTTACCAGTAGTGGCTAGTGCATGTAAACAAGAAATAATTGTAACTGCTTTTAGATTGCTCGATGGACGTGTTCGTAAAACTTTGTTTGTAATCCGATTTTGCAAATGGCAAGTTACTGGCAGTCTGAGTCTTCGTGTTAGAGCTGTAATCATTTTTCAGAGAGAAGGAAAAAAAAAGTGTGTGCGTGTGCTTGTGTGTGTGTGTGTGTGTGTGTGTGTGTGTGTGTGTGTGTGTGTGTGTGTGTGTGTGGTGGTTTTATGCGGTAAGAGACATTTCACTTTGCCATTATCTTCAGCATGTTATTTTTCAGTGCATCTGGAGGAGGGTCTGCAACAGCCCAGTCACAAGGGCTCTCCACTATGTCTGCAGCTGAATTTACAGCAGAGTGCTACAGCATGAAGCACAAGGTGCGAGGCAACGCGATCATCTTCAATCACGAGCGATTCAAAAAAAAAATGGGGTTCAGACCACGAAAGGGAACCCAGGTGGACTGTGACAATTTGTCTTCTCTGTTTAAAGACATGGGTTTCGAAACTGAAATCTGCATTGATTTATCGACAGACAAGATGAAGGAAACCATGAACCAATGTAAGTAGAGACAAACTAGCATTGTTGTTGAGTTTCTAGCAGTGGTTAAAGTGTTAAGATGTAATGACATCGTTTTATGTACAATTTCTTCCCAAGACATGTTATGTATCCAACTGTTTGCAGATGTAGAGTATTGCTCAAGAGTTATCGACTGGTTAGGTGATTCTCTAAACCTGTTACAGTTTGCGCATTGACGACCTGTCCAAGGTGACCATGTCGGTGTACATTGAACCATTTTTTTTTGTTTATTTCAGATGCAGCGGGATATCCCAGAGATGCTGACTGTTTTGCCTGTGCAATCCTCTCGTATGGAGACGAGGGCATTGTTTATGGTAAAGATGGTAAGATCCAGATTGATGAACTGCTTGCACCTTTCAAAGGTGATAAGTGTGGGCCTCTGGCAGGAAAACCAAAGCTGTTTTTCATTCAGGTGAGTAGGCGCAAATGTGGTGCAAATGCAGTCTGCAAGTGCAATACATGTATGCCTTTGCGTGTTTCCTTTTGACGCAAACACAGTCCACATAAATACATCATTAGATCTAATTGTGATTGTAGATCTGTGTAGTCTTGGCTTGTGAAAACCTGTATTTGCAGGAGAAATATGGATAGCCACTCGGGGAGAGGGAATACTAATACTTGAAGCCCAGATATGAGTTACAAGGGAGGAGAATGAGAAAGTATGGCGATGTTTCCGAGAGACCATTCAGTTTTTTGTTTTGTTTTTTAGGCCTGTTAAGATAAGATAAGATAAGATAGATTTATTGCTTCTTAGTTACAATTAAGAAGAATTTGCTTTGCTCCTCTTGATAATAAAACACAATTGATATACACAAACATACCATAGAAATACATATACACATTCACACACTCAGTCATTGGCTAAAACACAATTTAAGGGAATAAGCACTGGCATTGCCTCACATTAATATATATATATATATATATATGTTTGAAGACATATCGCATTAAAAATGATGATACCATTAGTGTCATTTGGGGAGGTTTCCAAGTCGCTGCATGGAACTTTTAATGATTTGGGAGAGGCGGAATGGCGGGAGAAGTGAAGCAATCATCAGGACAGCCCATCAGCATTCGATCTGCAAATGCAAAAACATTTCCTCTGCTCCAGATTTGGCATTTGCGGGCACCATTTCTGTATCTGAAATGAAGGAATCGTATCAAGTGTCATTTAGAGTGTATGGTTTGTTTTATAAATGCAGATTGCATTTTCAGACAAAAAAGAAATGGGGCCTATAATTCTCTACTTTCTTCTGCCCAGTATTTCGTTTCAGTTTTCACATACAGTAGCACCTCTTCTTGGTCACCACCCCTTTGAGAGACCACCTGGCTATACAGACCATGTTATGATGGCCATTTGCTTTTACAACAGGGATTTTGATTAAGTCAAAATTTGAAAGATAATCTTGACAACCCTTTTACAACTAAGTTTAAATCGAAGATTGGATCAACATTTTGCAGGCATGCCGTGAAATAGATCTAAAAGAGTCAGACTTACCAAAGGGTAAGGAGGAGTTTGATGGTGGGGAGGTGTTGAGATACGTCGGATCCCGACAGAGGCTTATTTTATTATAATACTACTAATAATAAATGGTATTTGTAGGGTTCATTTCAAAATGCTAGAACAGAAATTTAGTAGTGAAGGCGGAAATGAACTGGTAGCTAGTTGATTTCTCTCAGAAGTGGTGTTTGCCCTACACTAGTCGCACAGCGCTGTTCTGAACTCTTTTCCCATGGCCTACTTCGTTGTGCCAGGTGTGTGTACACTATTTGTCTTGATAGGCGTCTGTGGTCATTTTGCAGGCATGCCCTGTAATGTATCTGGAAGAAGTATCAAAGGGTATGGAGGACTCTGATGGTGAGGATGAATTTGATGAGGAGGTGGTTCAGATACGCCGGATCCCAACAGAGGCTGATTTTCTCATGGCCTACTCCGTCGTGCCAGGTGTGTGTACACTGTTTGTCTTGATTGACGTTGTCACACACGCACTCACACAGCACGCTCCCGGATGGAAAACATTCACTCAAACAGCGATTGTTCTAATTACTATTTTATAAGACAGACAATCACACAACAGACAACACAAACAGCGCGCAAACATAAGTAACAGATCGTCCACACGACGGGAGAGAGAGAGAGAGAGAGAGAGAGAGAGTCTTAGCACGAGGCTAGCTAGGAGCCTGGCAGCGGCGTAACACAGACACAAGGGCACAGGGGGTGGGCCAAGGAACGTCACCGCCCTGGTAAAGTGCCGGGAGTCCACGTAGCGCTGCGGTCCTCTGGACGTCTCGCTAGGCTGGGAGCGGGTAACCTCCGAAGCCACGGGCGAAGGTCAGCCGGAGCCGGCGTAGCGCTGCTGTCCTCTGGACGTCTCGCTAGGCTTGGAACGGTGTAGCCTCCGAAGCCACGGACGAAGGTCAGCCGGAGCCTGCGTTGCCCTGGCGTCCACGGGATGGTCGCTCCCCAGCAGCCAGTCTCGCCCACAGATCGAGGTGCGCAGGAAGGCAGCACAAGAGAAAGAAAGAGAAGAGGCCTGGGTGGCCAACTTCAGTCCAGCGGTCACCACACTAGGTCGCAACCTACCCCGCCCCATAGTGCTAGGCGTTTGCCAGTCCCGTAACTTAGCCCCGGACGTAACATTACCCAGTTACTTAAAATAGGTCCTAACGACAATACAACTTAACTAAGCAAACTAATTAGACAATACGACAGGACAAGACAAGAACCTTAGATACTACCCTAACCATATAAGACAAGACAAACACGCTACACACAGTGCACATATCAGCGGGTAAAGCAACCCAACCCTCCTCAGACCACCGGCCAGCCTCACACAGACGCCCACCCTCCCCACGCTCAACCAACGCGGAATGACTACGACCGACCTAGGAGTAAGCGGTAACCAACTTACCCGTCTGGCCTCACGAACCCCAGCAAGCAGTGGTCCAACTGCACTATGCTGCAACGACCGGGCGACGGTCAACAACGTTTGCCAGCGAAGGCAACGTTAGAGCGACGAGCTCTTCCAAGTACGTCTTACTAGACCAAGGGTGAATGGCGAAATGCGCTCGGTAGTGAACCGGGATTACGGGCTAGGTCTGAGTAGTGCACGGAACATACGGGACAGTATGACCCCGCTAAAGACACGAGATACTGGAGTAACTCGCAGGACAAACACACGTGCAACGGCATAAACAACACAACACAGGTTCAACGTACAGCAAACTCCGCCGCAGCGGTACTTTATTCACGGGGAACAAATGGGGAAATAGACGGGTCGTGACAGACGTCTGTGGTCATTATGCTGGCGAATGTGGTATGCTGCAGGGATGGATTTACTCAAAAATGCCAATGAGACATTGTCTCCTTGACCAGTCATGTTTATGAGACATTTTCATTTTCTTTGAGACAATCAAGTTCACCTGCATCACGTTCAGGTTCAGGTGAACGGAAAAGGACCTCTCGATTGCAGGACTGAGAAAACTAACGCGCCAATATTTTTTGCAACTCTTTCGAGCGAGAGTTCCTGGCAGCGCGCGCGGTGAGCGGGATAAGTAAGCCTCATCACTAAAATTAGATTAGTGTAACAGACTCTATGACTGACACGGACAGCGCATCTCTGCTTCGCGTTGTCAAGTACGCTTGTGATGTCATGTTCGTGCGACATATGACGCATTTTGCGAAATTTCTATGCGACATTTTATCAAAATATGAGACATAGTCGCACGGCGCGTGAGAAAATCAATCCCTGATGCTGGTAAGGGATGCATCCAGTATATCATGATGGTGGAAATTCAGCATACCTGCATGGTACATGTAACTGCTACACAGCTTCTCATAAAATGCGCACAGTTGGAAAATTTGCTTTAGATAGCAAGACAGCTGCAATCTTTCTGTTTATGGGTGTAATCCAAAGTAAAATCTTATTGCAGTGTGTAAACATAATTTATTTTGATTGCTGCATTTAGTCAGCTCTGTGCTTGGGTGTTCACGGATGCGCAAAGGGTACTACAAAGGGATAAGCAGCCTGAACCGCATCATTGTGTACATCGTCTGTTGGCTCCATGCCAGCTTTTGAGATGCTGTAACTGTGCAGTTGTCTAGCATCTAATCAGATGTCTAAGTGGTGCAAGGCTAGACACCACCAGTACACTTCAGACTGATCTGTAGGCAGAAAAATCTTAAGAATTGTGCCTTTAAACTGGTCTCAGTCACCGATACCTGTAATGCCTGCAGCGGATCAGCAGTCACCATGACTGAATTTATCTTTTGCCTCCCACAGGATTCCATGCTTGGCGTCTGTCTGCAGAAGGCTCACCTAAAAAAGGCTCGTGGTTCATTCAAGCCCTTTGCGATGTGTTCCGTAAGAACTGGCAGCGTATGGATGTAATGACCATGATGACGCGTGTGTGCAACAAGGTCGCATATGACTTCAAGATCGGGGCAGAGGATGAGTTTAAGAAGTGCAACAAGCAGGTCCCCTGCATCACCTCCATGCTCACCAGGGATCTGATTTTCACTCCCCGAATGTGATTTTTGCTTAAAAAATAAACACGTATCAGACGCTATCGTGGTCTTTCTCATCTTTATTGCCACACAAAACCGAGGGCCATATTGAGTTTGTAGCATTGTTGTGAAATAGTCAAGAGGTTTTTTTTAACAAGTTGTAAAGATCAAGCAGCTCCTAAATGATTCAAGATTGATTAAAACCCCTCAGAATATGCGCCACATCATGTTTTGAGGTGGCTAAACTTCCGAATCCTCTGAAGGGCAGCAGATGCTTCCCTCTGCATGGCACACCCAAGATTTACTAGTAATACTGTAACAATGATAATACTTACATAGCACTATTAATTAATAATAGTTCTAAGCGCTTAAAGATAAAAGAACAAGAGGAAAGAGAGAGAGGATATATGGTCACTGTAGGTTTGTATGAGTTACTGTATGGAATGCTGTGATGATTTGACAATGTGTTTAGGACTGTGATTGTATGAGTTGAATTATTTGTGGTGTGTGTGCATGTGTGTGTGTGTGTGTGTGTGTGTGTGTGTGTGTGTGTGTGAATGGATTTGCTGTGATAGATGTGATGGTTTGAAGTTAATTATTATTTGGGTTTGTGTGTGTGTGTGTGTGTGTGTGTGTGTGTGTGTGTGTGTTGTTGTTGTTGTTGTTATTGCTCATGTGAAACCAATTTTATGTTTTTTTTTATTGGCTTAGAATCTAATTTTTCATTCTTATTTTGTTTTGAGCTGTGATTCCAAAGACGATTTCCCATTTTATACCTGTTGTTTAATGGATAATAAAGTATTTTTGAACTTGAATTTGAAAAACGGAAAAAATATATACAAAATTATACAGAGCCAAAGGGTCAGGGCCTAGGTCCATTGACACACACAGGCTGAGAATGTGATGCAAACAGATAAATGGTGGTGAGAGAAGAAAATAGAAGGGTTTTAAGATTTTTCTTGAAAGTTTCCAGGGATGGTGACTGGTGGAGAGAACAAGGGAGGGAATTCCAGGGTAAAGGACTTGTACAGATTTTTACCATTCACATCTAAAGCAGGAATGTCTGTGTGAGTCAGAATGGAGGGTTTCATTTAGTTTTTCATTCATTGGATCAAGTATGTCCGTGAGATTTGCCTGGGAGATGGGTGAATCAACCGTTTGAGCACTGCGACTGAAAGACTGAGGGTTTGAATTTCGACGTGGTGGAAACAACAGACTTTTTCAAGTGCCCCCACCTTGGAATTTAACCATGTGGTGTAGGAAGATGTCGACCCATATTGTGTTAAAAAAATAAATCCATTATATGTGTGTTGTTCATGTTAGGGCAAATGTTAAAATTATGTCCTACGGTGCTTTTCTCACAATTTGAGTGTTGCTGGTGTTAATCAGTATACAGAAACAGAATATATATTATATATTACTGTGGTATGCACATTTGCCTCCCACCCTACTCTACCCTACCCTACCCGCCACCCTTACGTCTATCTCCATATGTAAATGTGCCTTACCTGCCTGCAGTTACATGGCTGTTTGTGTACAATGACTGTAGATGAGACAAAACCTGTGTGGGACATGAGTGCATTTGTATTAAGTACAAACAAGTTGCTTCCCTTGATGTTTATAATGATTTTCGCTTTGTGATGTGCAGACGTTACTCTGAGATGAAATGTTTGTGTGTGTTGTGAGTGTGTGCTTTGTGGATTATTTGTGTTTATTAATTTCTTTAATTATCCCTTCTTTACACTGTCATTAGTGTCATCGCTATTAGGACTGCTATTCGGACCATTGTGTGTGTGTGTGTGTGTGTGTGTGTGTGTGTGTGTGTGTGTGTGTGTGTGTGTGTGTGTGTGTGTGTGTTGTATATGTTCGTTCTACATGATATTCTTGAGAGTGATATGATATGTCTATACTATGTAGGTCTGTTGTCCATGAATGTCTGTGCCATGTATATATGTATATGTCCCCCCCCTCCCCCCTCCCCCCCAAAATATATATATATATATATATATATTAGATATTTTATCTATTCTATCTTTCCACTGTTTGCTTTGTGATTATGTAGTTTCTCTCTTTCCACTGTTTGCTTTGTGATTATGTAGTTTCTCTTTGCTCCACAGCAGAGTAACAATATGTGGGCAGTTCCGAAAGCTGTGCCACGTCAGTTACGCAATTTCTGCTTCACGTGTTCAAACACTATCATATGGTCCCCTTTGTAAAGTACTGTATGTAAAGGGAAAGGCATACGCTGTCTGAGCATTATTTTGGTAAAGGCAAATCTGGCTTCTGAGGAAAAAAAGGCGTAACTCACATGGCATTTTGAGCAGATAGTTTGGAAATGCCCATGTATAATGTTATTTGTTTATGTGTGCTGTCGGTTGGAACAGAAAAGCTGAGTTTGAACAATGCAGTTTGATTGAGTTTGTGTCATCAGTCCGGTGTGTAGCTGGTCAGTATGGTGCCATATGCAAGCTTGTTGTTTTTAGATTTCTTAGGCAGCGAACCTTTCTTGTCTGTTTTATTCTGTCATTGTTTTGGCTAAAGATCTACCCAGGAACATATCTGATCTTACTTGTGTTACACTGTTCACTTTCCACTTGTCTTTTTTGGCAGCAGTGTTGGTTTTTATAAATTTATTCAAGTTTTATAAATAGAAGTGATTTTTTAAATTATATATTTTAAAAGTGTGTGCCCTAAAATGTTATTTGCTAATAAAGCTTGTGTTGGAAATGTTGTTTTGGTTTATTTTTCAAGCAGAGACTTTCAAGGCAGATAGGAAAGAGGAGAGAAAGAGACCTCCTTAACTTGGGCATGAGGCTTCTTTCGTGATTAGTTAGCATAGCTCATGAGGGAGTCGCAAACAGAAACTTTTGCAATGTTTCAGATTTCTCTGTGGCATCCCAGATTTTCAGCAGCACTTCATGATGATTGCCAGTTGCCAATAACCTTGAGACTTTCTAATGAAATGGAACTATTTTACCAAGGCAGAATATTCGGTACAATCAATCTGCTCAGTTACTCTGCTCACACACACACACACACACACACACACACACACACACACACACACTCCTCCCCCCCCCCCCCCCCGCCAACCACTAATAGTCATATGGTTCAATTAATTGAAGGCAAATTATCAGACAATAATCAAAGGCAAATAATCAAATGCAAATAATCGAGTTCAAGTAATCAGTGCAAGTAAACAAAAATAAACAATGAAAGTCAAATAATAGAGTGCAAATTATCAAAGGCTAATGAGGGAACTTAGATTCTGATACATGTACAGGAAAATCGATCACAACTCGCATCGTCCAAGAAACGAAAGTAAAAGTAGTCATGCCGGAAGTTTATAGGGGAGATAAATCGGAATTAATTCAATTCGTTTGAGGCTTTCACTCGGTCGTTTCTGTCTGCACTGCTCTTCCGTTGTTTTTGCGGATTATTTTTGACGATTACTACTGTGCTGACTGCCTGCTTGTTTCCAGGAAAGGGAACCGGTAAGTTACGCCTAACGATTCGTCATTTGAAGAGGCACGCACGATAATCATGCTGTAATGACCTCGTACTCTTGACAGCTTTTGTTCCTGCTGTCTTAGCGAACTGCCAAGTCTGGAACTGTCAGCGTTACTGTGTCGAAGCGTTACGCATGAACAATCGATTTTTCTTTTCTTTGTCTTTTGGAAGAGATTCTTTCTGTTGCTTGGATATGAGTTATGGTGCAGATACAGTAGTTTGCAAACGCTGTATTGTGTTGTCTCCAGATCTGACTTCGAAACCTGTCATCGGACCACAGCATAAGCGTTGCTCTTGTCGAGAAACGCCCAGCCAGGCACTTGATTAGGACCGGGTGGCATTGCTGGACCGAAAGAACGGATTAGTTCAGGTGACCGGGTTTGACGTGTTTCGTCTACTCGACCACCTGAGTCGACAGTTCGTTGTCCTAACGAGTGGATATTGTCCTCACACAGTCGGAGAGGCTTAGTGTCGCGCACAGCTTTCAAAGACGCTCACCTGACCAGTACAGTCAATCAAAGCAGGACAAGCCATGGGTGAGTCAACACTGATGTGTCAATGTTGTTTCTCCGATCCTACCAGAGTTTGTTTACTTTTACCTGTTGGCATCAGGTAGTGACTGGGTTCTCCGGTTTCCACCTGTGCCAAAAGGTTGAAAGAACACAGTAATTGTGTATGGAAATTCAAAGGACTATAAATAACTACATGTGTTAGTCATCAAAAGATCTGAGATTAGCTGAGCAGCTTACCTATGCAGTATTAAGAAATCTATAAATGCTTTGGTGGGTGGAAGTTTCATCAGTACCCACCACTAAGTTTTACACAAGTGTCAAGATCTTCAAGCATTGGAACATTTGGTTTGCGTCATAGACATGAGTTCTTGGCCAGGTACTGCTTTTCACTAATTACCGAAAACAACGAAACGACCGAAAACAACTCTTAATACGGATAGAACGTGGTTCAAACATAGAAATAACAACACACAAACATGATTAAAGGTGAAAAAGTGGCCGTAAAAAGCTAAAAGAAAAAAAAAAAGGTGATATTGCAGAAAATAACCAGTCCGGACCAGAGTCGCTTCCCTTGGGAGACACGTTCATTTCGTCCTGTTCTCTTGGAGCGAATAAGTACTTTTTTTCTTTAAACTAGTTTAATGCCTCTTTTTTCACCTTTAATCATGTTTGTGTGTTGTTATTTCTATGTTTTAACTGCGTTCTACCCGTATTAAGAGTTGTTTTCGGTTGTTTTCGGTTGTTTTCGGTCGTTTTCGGTTGTTTTCGGTAATTAGTAGGACCCCTTTTCATGGTATCACATCAGTGTTTCAGCTACAGTAAAATCTTGGTAGACTGATGTATATATATATGTCTGGTATTGATCATCAGATAGTAACATTATTTAAATATTTCAGGTCAGTCAAACTGAAATACTTTATGTTGTTCACTTCAAGTGAAATCACTTTTTATGATTATATTCTCTGTTAAAAGAAGGAAAATCTTTTAGAATTTTATGTGTGCAGAAGCATTTGTCTTTAAATGCTTTATTTGTGCTAAATGAAAGATACAGAGAGTTCTAAGTCTAACCCAGTGAGTAATGCTGCGTAAAGTAGGAGATAAATTTACACTTGCAGCAAAGGCATACTGACGTTCTAATAAAACTTTAGATCTTAGCAGCACTCAAGGTGTTAAGGATTACCCATTAAGGTTACTCTCATGTTTGATGTTTCATTAAAGATAAAGCAAAGGCACATGAATTGTCATTCACATTTGTACCCTGTTTTGATCAGCATTGATTAATTTTGAATTGAAACAGATGAAGAGAATATGGACGTGTCCAGCCAACCATCTCAGGGAAGCGGTGATCAACCTGATGCTAAAGGAAAGCTAGGGTAAGAACCTTGTGGTGTAAATGTTGTCCTGTGGGGACGGATTTGAATCATAACCAGTTGTGACTAGCGCAGGAGATCTGAAGATGCATTTAAATAATTTACTTAATCATTGCATGCTCCTGGACATTTGTAGAGGCAAACTTTTAAGGTGTTTTGGTCTGTCTTCTATTTTGTTGTACAAGTACCTGGAGTTGTTGTTAGAGCTAAGCACCCATTGTCTGTTTGGCATGTTGCACATGATGAGTCACCAGTAATTTGCAGGCAGGGGAATTTTCAATCATTTTGCAATTTTCAGTCAAATTTACTGTCCTTTCTGCTAAAAAAAATTTTTTAAAAAAAATCAAAGTTTCAGCTGAAGAATAGGGAGGGGGAAAAAGGTTGCACACACAATTATGATACATGTAATGCCATATGGGACAGTCTTACTTAATTTTTGAAGACTCGCATGTCAGTACCAAAGCAGTATTTCATTTGGATGCAGGAGAGGCTACCAAATGTCTTGAAAAAATTGAAAAAAAAAATATTTTTTTTTCTTAGGGCAATGCTCCCCTGCACCCCCCCCCCCAAGTCCCTCCCTCACCCCAGGGCAGGGCACTGCCCCTGCACCCCAGCCTGGGTTTCAGTCTTTTTTCCTCAGCAATTCCCCAGCCTGAATTTGTTTCACCTGCAATGAGCGTCAGAGAGAGAGAGAGAGAGAGTGATAATGTTTTTGTAGAGACATCATATCTTGTCATTAATTGCAACATGTTACCTTTCAGTTTCTTTGGAGGAGGGTCCGTGCCACCACCTTCCCAACCACCAGCGATGCCCACGATGTCAGCAGCCGACTTTGCAGCGGAGAGCTACAACATGAACCATCCGAGGCGAGGCACCGCCATTATTTTCAACAACAAGCGATTCCATTCCAGCACCGGCATGGGAGAGCGGACGGGGACAGACGTGGACAGTCTGAATTTATATAATCTGTTTACTGCAATGGGATTCAAAACTGAAGTCCTCAATGATCTCAAGGCACATGAGATGGAGTCAACCTTGGTCAAACGTAAGTACATGTATGAGAGCTCAGCGGTGTAGTTGAGCATGGAGTTTCTGGCAGTGGTGCGTAGTCAACTCAACTTGTTCAAAGAAGTCATCCCATGTAAGTTAATTATCAGAAAATTATTCCCAAGCCTAGCAGTTATCAGTATTCCCAGGCCCAGGCCCCAGGCCAATTTCTGCCAGCTTTTGTTTGTTTGTTTGTTTGTTTTTTGCCCTCCGCCCACCCCTATCCCCTCACCCCACCCCACCCCACCCCGACCCCTGTGTTGGTTTTGAGCAGCAGCACTTCACATTGCTGCCATTTCCTCTTTTTTTTTTTTTAAAAAAACAACATATTGTTTTCCTATTTTGGGGGAGTGGGTAAACTCATGCCTGCTAATGTTCCTTTCATTTCAGATGCAAAACAAGACCACACAGATGCTGACTGCTTTGCCTGCGCAATCCTCTCACACGGTGAGGAGGGCTTCGTGTATGGCACGGATGGTCCTATTCAGATTGACAAACTGGTGGCACCTCTGAAAGGTCACAGGTGTAGAACTCTGGCAGGAAAACCAAAGATATTTTTCATTCAGGTGAGTAAGTGTTAACGTGACAAGATACTCCTCTTAGAATAGTGGTCTGTTTTCGTATGCCGCCACGGCATATTTCTCCTGTACATGCAGTAAGGTTTTATGTTCTACCCAGTATTTTGTTTCGATCTCGTATAATAATATAAATCACATTTACAAAACTCACACGAATAAAACTTCCACCACGCACCACCTCGGCTCCTTCACTTGAGTCTGTCTGGGAGAGACTTGGCGACAGCGTCCACAACCTGCAGTCAACCCCCGTCACCCCTAACTTTACTCCCCCCTCCATTGTACATAGGTTTAACCTTTAATTTTCCCTCCTGACCACCTCCAGATACTGAGTCACACCGCAGAGTTAATTATGCTCTCTGAGCCCAACTCCATAGCGGAAGTAGATATTGTGAATATTCTACCATCCAGATTAGAGTAGAAATGTTTTCATAACCATTCATAAATGGGTGGAGCAAAAATGGTTGTTGCGTATAATCATTTCTTGAAATCTGTGTAGTCCTTATCTATGGACCTCAGAGACTTTGGTAGTAGGGGTGACATATGGAAGTTGGAAATTTCTACTGTGGTGAATTTTTTTTTTTTTTTTTTTTTACTGATGCAGACATTGCGGCAATGTTAATGCAACTTCAAAGGTTGGATAAAATCTGCAGACATACAATTGTAACAGTAATGCAACTTGAATGATTGGATCAAAATTGTGCAGGCTTGCCGAGGAACACAGCTGGACTCTGGAGTAGAAGTAGCAGATGCAAAGGGTGAGGAGGAGATGGACAGCGATGAGGTGGAAATACGCCGGATCCCGACAGAAGCTGATTTTCTCATGGCTTACTCCGTCGTGCCAGGTGTGTACGCACTATTTGTGGGGGGTGAGAGGTGGTCTAATAGGTGGCGCACCAGACTTAGCCGCTGCTCTACTGAACGGCGGTCACTGCTGTCACGGCAATGAAGCTTGGTTTCGAGCTCAGGTCAAGCGTGTGATATGTGATACCGTTTTTTCCAGGCTTCTCATCGGGGGTTTCTCTCCGGGTTATCTGGGGCAGTCGGTGGTCTAGTGGTTAAGAGACTTGTCACCAATGCGAGAGGTCAGGAGTTCGAGTCCCACTCGGGGCAAAGAATTTTTCCTTCTCGTACGTGGCACCGTTCATTCGGGCCGATCGTCGGGGGTTCTCTCCGGGTACTCCGGCTTCCTCCCCCTCTGCTTTGGAAATGTTCAGCCCACCAAATTTGAAAAATAAAATTCAATTCTAAATTCCGAAATTTAAGTAGCTGAGCTGACCCTTCGCACCACGTGATTGTAATGTGTTTATGTCCAGTGTGTGAGAGAATGCGTGTGATTCACTTGAGCGTGCGTGTTTAGTTCGCGGCGTTTTGAGCCGATTCATGAAATTGGGTAAAGCGCCTATACAGTACTCATTATTATTATTATTATTATTATCTGGCTTTCCTCCCCAGCACAGTCGAAAAATAGGATAGGTATTGGGTGGCGCTGCACCAGGGGAAGCAGCGCGAATTTCCCGAAAGGGATAATAAAGTAGTAAAAAAAAACCACCTTAAAATAAGAAGTGGCCAGTGTAGGCTGGTGAAGGCTGGCATCCCCAATACAGTGTTGCAGTTGCAATGCAGTTTTGTCCTCATTATGTAGAAACAGGACCGCTGTTGTTAAAGGTGGCTTTTTCAAGATAAGTAGGCTGCACAAAACACAACTTTTGTTTTGGAATGTTTGTGTGTGTGTGTGTGTGTGTGTGTGTGTGTAAGTCTGGTCTTTCTATGTAATGTCCGTAACTGCTGAGCAGTCACGGTGAATGAATTTATCTCATGTCTTTCACAGGATTCTATGCTTGGCGCAATTCCACACGGGGCTCGTGGTTTGTTCAAGCCCTTCACGATGTGTTCCGTGACAACTGGCAGCGCATGGACCTGCTGACCATGATGACACGCGTGTGCAAGAAGGTCGCCTACGACTTTGAGTCGAACGCCAGCAAGGAATTCATGAACCGTAAGAAGCAGATCCCATGCATCACGTCCATGCTCACCAGGGATGTCTACTTCACTCCAAAAAAATAATCATTGATTGGGCGTGTGTTAGACACTGCTGTGAGTTTGCTCATCTCCATCGTATTTGAATGACATTGTGGGAACATGATGTGCACATGATATCGGATGTCCTGAACCAGTCTCTATTGTATTTGAATGACATTGTGGGAACATGATGTGCACATGATATCGGATGTCCTGAACCAGTCTCTATTGTATTTGAATGACATCGTGAGATCATGATGAGCACATGATGTTGAATGTCCTGAACCAGTCTCTGTTGTATTTGAAAGGCATTGTGAGAACATGATGTGCACATGATGTTGAATGTCCTGAACCGGTCTCTGTTGTATTTGAATGACATTGTGGGAACATGATGTGCACATGATGTTGAATTTCCTGAACCGGTCTGTTGTATTTTAAAGACATTGTGAGAACAAGATGAGCCCATGATGTTGATTGTCTTGAACCAGTCTGCCTTCATCCTCTGGTAGATTTTTAACCCTGGTTTACATGATCTGGATCAAGTATCCATGACAGGCAGCAGGTTCTGAATACATTCTGCTCCATTTCGAATGACTAAAGAGAATTGTGAAATTGGATTCTACTCTACTCCACTTTATTTTACTCCACAAATTTCAGCTGCTTGCACGGCTTAAAGTCCGAAAAACTCACTCACCCCCACAAATTTTGGCAAATCAGTGTCATTGTGGAAGTTTGTTGTAACTCCATTTTGAGAATAGCTTTGGAGAAATGTGCAGTGTGAGTCATCCCACGCTGCTCTGAAAACCCAGCTATGGTAAACTTCCACGTCAAAATCTACTTGATTAGCACACTTCAATCATAACTTGTCCTTGACCTTATCACTGTACTGCTGCAGGTCACTGATTGTCCATTTTCCATGTATAGAGTTGATACTTTCTGTCAAACAATGAGTTTTTACAACAGATTTGCAGTTCTTTTTTATCAGTATTGTCTCAAGAGTGAAAGACTAGTTTGAAGTAAGTACATCAAGGAATTACGTGTGATTGCAATTTTTCTATGCTGTATTACATGTGAATGTGCACATCATTTTCAACCACGGATGCACAGTTTGCTGTAGGGCGCACAGGTTTACTTAATTTTATATATATATCGCCTGTATGTGGTGAAAACGGACATAAAACTCCCCAAGCACCCACCCATAGTATTATATGTACTGGAACATGTACACACACGTACTGAATTTTTATTGTAGGTACCAGTTGAACTTTATCAGAAGCTTGATCACGGTATATTGGAGTAAAGTTTGCTAGTGTAAAATGCATCTTTTCTTGTATGCATTCATTTTGCATTTTGGTCAACATATGATCACGCTCATTTTTTAGGTATATCGGAGAGATTCCATTTGAAAGCAATAGACCTTTGTGCATCGCTGCATTCCAGTAAGTTATAAGTAAGAGAGTGTGTTCAAGTGTGTTGAGGAATTAGTGCACTGTGTTATTTATGCATAACGCTGTATGAGACCATTAGTTCTTCTTGTTTCTTTTTTTTTGGTAATATAGCCACATTATCTGAGTGCTTCTTCTTCTTCTTCTGCGTTCCCTGTTCTGGACTCCGCCTCAGATGATTAGGTTTGTGGTCTTTATATAAGCAGTGGTCTTCAAGAAGTCTGTTTTGCTGCCCCAGAGTTTCTCTGCCAGTGTGGCTCCGTTCGGCCAGTGTTGTGTCCTTGCTTCTTTGAAGAGGGGGCAGGACTGCAGAATGTGTTCCGGGGTTTGAGGGGCTGTTCCGCACGGACAGTCTGGTGAGTGTGACAGCCCAAGGCGGCACAGGTGGGCACGCAGTCTGCAGTGTCCAGTTCGTAGTCTGAAGATGGTGGTCTGTTCATAACGCTGGAGCTGTGGCATCTGGTCGTTAGATGGGGGGTTGTGTTGCGCCGTCCAGATTGTCTTGTACTGATTATCTGAGTGCACTTCAGGCTGTTTCAGGAGCTTATTCAACTAAGTTTAACCGATTTAAAAACAAAGTCTGGAAAATACGGCTATTTCGTATGTAAAACCAGCCTGTTTTCTTTTGTGTATTTTGGTCTTGTTGATAGTGCACAAGAAACATGCACAAATCCATGGGTAAGCATGAAAGATAAAGGCAAGCACCTACCACATTTAAACCAAGTTCATAGTGTTTTCACTGTTTTATGTTGTGCTTTTTGTTTATGTATCCGTTGTCCTTTTTTACTGTTGTTACATGCACATTTTAATGGTCAGTCAATACATGCCTTCTAGAAAAAAAAGATGAGATAGAAGGAAGTTTGAATATTGTTTATGCGTGTGTGGTTCCATGCATATTGTCAGTATGGGACGAGCACATTACTGGTAAGTTGAAACGTGTGATAACGGCCTCTTGTGTCTTGGAAGAATAATTTTACCATGCAGTGAAGAAATGCAAATGGATCATCTATGCCTTGCATGAAATCAGTCCCAGGATATTTGTGTTGGAAAAGGACGTTTAACTCCCAAAGACCCAGTCCAGGATATAATCTTCAACTGTTGTTCATAAGATGATGTGGAATGTTTTAAAGGGAATATTAACTCTTTACACCACGTCCATCCACGTCTTTGGTAAAACTTGCAGCAAGTTTGTACAAATGTGATTCATTTTGATGTGCCTGATCTGAATGATCTTCGTGAAGAGCTACCACAGATTGTTACCGTTCACCCCATTTCTTTCTCCACCTACCAGTGATCTCATACAAATACATGTACGGGGCGTACATTGCTGCAAGGAAGTTGTACCCATGCCAAGCAGTCACCAATCTTTTTGTATAACTAGTACAAATAGTCTTGTCATCAATCTTTTTGTACAACTGGTAAAAATAGTCTTGTCATCAATTTTGTTGTGTAACTGGTAAAAATAGTCTGTCATCTGTTTTTGGTTTGCCAGTAACCCAGTGCGCTCGTCTGCTGATCTTGACACCTGGGGTGTCGGCAAGTTTGACTGAAGAGTCTAGGCTTGAGTAAACAATTGTGTTTATTCCCGATGGTTTTCATATCCTCTGGCTGCGCAAACTAG
Organism: Batillaria attramentaria; assembly: GCA_018292915.2. Taxonomy (NCBI): domain Eukaryota; kingdom Metazoa; phylum Mollusca; class Gastropoda; family Batillariidae; genus Batillaria; species Batillaria attramentaria. The sequence goes on along the minus strand of JACVVK020000031.1, from coordinate 2,272,715 downwards.
GCCTGTTAGCGTGACTTGTCCAGTGTGTCTGGATTGCACAGTGTTCAGCTGGACTGTTCATTTTGATAGCTGTCCCTACCTCCCAATATCGCTCAGTATAGTTCACACCCTTGGGCCGTATTGGGAAAACTTTACCAATACAGCCATGTTCATTCAGTAGACTTTGTCTGCTTGGTCAGGGTTAGGATTAGGTTTAGGGTTGGACTACCTTGTGCACTCGGTGCCATCGCTGTGTCGTTTAGATGGTCATAGTGCGTTTACACTAGGTGCAAATCACACAAAAGGGCGAACTAGACCAATGCAGCCCCAGCCCTGCCTCTTAGGGCCATCCCCAATCAACCTTGTGGATGTGAGTGGCCAGTAGCGCTCAAGCCAACCATCATCTATTCTTGCGCAACCTGTATTGACTGCAACCCTTGTCAAACACCAAGAAAGCATCTTGCAAACATAGCATTGAAGTTTCCATTTTAATTGTGCTGAACCAGTGTATAATAATTCATTGATGTAAGTGATAGAATACCAGCACAGAGATTTGTTTATCAATATACTGAGTGCACCACAAGCAATGGAAATAATACAGCACAGATATATCCTCACCTGGAAAAAGTGCCCAAGTACCTATCAAATCCATGACACTTGGTTCCTTTTTCCAGAAGATTGTAGAAATTAACCACCTGCTGAGTTCAGCTCAAAATTTTCCAGCACTTGGATGTAAAAGTTTACAAAAATTCTGCTTTTTTATACCTGTGACATAATAAACTTGCAGTATGAAGAACGGTCAGTATTTGAGTTTATAGATCTGTGTGTGTGTGTGTGTGTGAGTGAGAGAGAGTGTGAGTGCGTGTGTGTCTTTTTATTGGCTGTTGATGCAGTATGCCTGTGGTTAATGTCAGCTGTTTCTAGTGTTCGGAAATGTGCTTGTCTCTGTTCTACACACAAACCACTGTTGAAAGAAGTATGCTCACACAACTGCTAACACTGTTTCTCTACGAGATGCTGTTTAACCCTGATGGTGCTGAACCCGGAATATGCCAGACTTCATACCTCCATAGCTTTTTCAGTAAAAGACAAATTAATTCAGCAAGACCAAGGTTCATTCAAGATCACTGTATTCAACGTGTTAGCTGTGGTATAGTACATCTAGATTTCAGTGTGTAACGAGAACATCTTGGTGCATACGGAATGAGCAGTCCATCTCTACTGTCAGAAAAAGGCCAGAAGTCGTGCCGCCTACAGACCCTTTCTCCACAATGAAATCGCTGTAGATCTAGTGCACTCACTTTACTGAGGTGAAGCGGACTCCTTTCTCTACTGTGCAACAAATGTTCACAAAGCAAGCAAGGACATTTCATGACTGATATCATACAATGGTATCCATCTCGAGAAAATCTGTTTTATTTTAATCCTGGTAAACTGTACACGCATTATGTAGTACCTATAAACACAAATATATACAAGAAGAAAAATACAGAAACGTACATGTAAACAGTATTTTCTTAAAATGACCACACCACTGACACGCAGGCAATGAGTGAAACAAAAATGGAGAACATTCAACGATGCTTTATAGTGAGGCAGCCCTATACTAAAGTGTACGCAGAATATGACCAGCCAGTGATCTGTGTGAATATCCGAGTTTCTTGTGGTTGCAACAGACAAACTGTCATGCATCTTGCACATCATCTGAGTTAGCATTGGACAACAAATACAAAATTATGCGGAGGCTGCCTTGGCTCAATGGTGAGTTATATACTGTATATTTAAAAAAAAAAGAATTCATCAAACACATTCAACAACATGCAGTCCTCTTATTTGCAAATGCAGCCGACATCTAGCGATTATTCCCCCACCCCCATGCATGTACTAGTTTCTGCAATACGTACAGTACATATACCTGTATTTGCAGTACAACATTACCTACTATTACTATGATTATACTTATACAGATCACTTACACACTCTAGTTAAAGACAACAGACGGCATACACATTATCCCTGGTAATGCTGAGCTTTGAATACTCCAGACACCCTCTACAGCTTTTTCACCATAAAACAAATTAATTCAGCAAGACTAGGGTTAAGCGGCGTCAGCAAGGCAAAAATATCTGCATGTGAATTTTCAAGCCTTGGAATACAGCTTACCTATTCTTAATACAGTGTCTGCTACAACTCTGCCAAAGTGATCTGAAGGGACGTGCAGAGAAGTGATGACCAGGCAAAATATCACAGCTCATCTGGTCAAGCTGATTTACAAAAAAAAAAAAAAAAAAAAAAAAAGTACAAAAACAGATGCAAAAGTACAAAGAATATTACCCAATTATCACTGTATGTACATGTACACATAGCACCTTCACCTGGTCTGTTTACTCCTAGAGAAAGCTGATGCGTTATGACTAGAAACGTGTACAGTACTGAATAGTCTGCACAGTGGTTGGTTGAAATAATCGATTAGTCGTAAGGATGAAAACTGTTCTATCATTAAGTAACTGCCCCTTACCCTCCGTAACCATTCTAGAACATGATGAACATAATAGATCTATGATAAGTGTTAGGCGCTAACATTGAGAGTGTAAAAAAAGGAAACAAAGCAGAATAAGGGTTATTGTTTTTAGAAGCATCTTTTCCTGAAACGTATGTCAGGCAAGTGTCCATACACTCTCTTCACATGTATACATATTCTTCATTCTGTTTTAGATCACCACATCTCTTGAGAACACAATAAACTAGTTTACATGTATCCAGCGATACACATTGTTAACATTCTAACAAAATCTCCACTCCCAACAGAAGAAAAATAAACCATTACACAAAAACCAACAAACCTTTATAAGATGAACCAAGGAAATGCAGTCCAGTCCTAAAGCTATTAACGGCTCCAATAAAAAAATAAAAAAAAAACCAAAACAAAACAACTTACATACAATAACACATTCAAACAGAAATAAAGCAATTTGGCAGAATGGAATCCATTTCACAGAAAACCTGAGAGATGTAATACATACATGTATATCATCACTGTTCCAGCCAAATCTTATCAGCACAATCATATTTATAGTGGATATATACGGCATTTGGCAAGGACATTGATGATACACTTTGCTTCTAGCACTGTCTTGCACATCAGTACAGAAGATAAGCTGATAATAACCTATTCCTTTGAAAAAAAGCAAAAAAAAGCACCCCAAACGAGATCTAAAGAATATCAACAGAAAGATAGTCAATGCAAAGTACATGTAACAGTGCCATTGTTAACAAATGATGACGTCCATCACCCAAATGTCAGTAAAGGACAGAAGTGATACACGATAGAATCCTGATCAGCAAATAACACTTCTTTACACAATCACACCATACGTGAGGCACACTGCTGACATTTAGATCTGAAACCAAAGACAGTTATCTACAACTGGACAATTTTCTGTGCTAACGTACACTCCGTCAAATTATCTACCTTGGTCTCAGCCTCCTGCATACATCTTGACCATCACACCAAAGTCAAAACTGTCAACAGCAACCAAACACTGACCATGTCCTTCAAAGCTTCTTGTCAAACTTGGATGCTGTTTAGCTTCTTATTAAGTGAAGTGTTATTCTTGAAGGTGTGTTGTATGCAAAGTTAACCTTGACCCAGTAGTCTTCCCCTCTGGTCCCTTGGGCTCGCTGCTGTGATCTCCGTATACGCTGTACATCTCTGAGAAGTTCTGACTTCAGTTCAACTCTGCCACTCACATACACTTGACCCTGTCTAGAGATATCTCATCCCGGACGTAGTTCACACTGTTCAGGCCTACACTCAGGTCTTCATTGCACGTAGACATTGAGCTGAGTGGCGATCTGCATCAGCACTTTGAGAGCAGGCATGAACGCGCTGATCTCGGAGAAGTTGCTGTGGGACACGAGCCCTGTGTGTGCTGCAAGTCCAGAGGGGTAGTCGTACTGCTGTATTGCCTGAACCATCTGGTGTAGTCCCAGCAACACTGACTGCGACAGCTGCACACACCAACCGTCAAAATTACGCTAAATCTGACAAACAAATTCTTCCTGCTGAAATGTCACAATTACAGAAATGCTGACACAACTTACTGAAAAGTCATAAACTGAAATAAACATGAGCTGTTTCAGACTTACACAACTTACAACTTTACGGGACCCCCCCCCAAAAAAAAAAAAACAAAAAAAAAAAACAACAACAACAACAACAAACAAACATAAAAAAAAAAACAAAAAAAACAACCCCCCCCCCCCCCAAAAAAAAAACAAAAAAAAAAAAAAAACAAGATAAGAAAGAAACCTACTAGAGTTCACTTGAACTGTCTTACACATCCTTGATTCTAAACAATACTGATTTTCAGAGTCTGCATGTTGTCAAGGTACTCATTCTCCACTTCACATTACACACACACACACACACACACACACACACACACACACACACACACACACACACACACACTCCCCTTGTACGTCCACCCCAATTCAATTCTATAACAATTTTTAACAACTTTCTGTACTCACAGTTCCATCTCGCAGTTTGTCATAGAGAATTTCCAGTTTGCGAGCCACATCTTCCAATTTCCTCTTCATTTGCTGAAAAAAAAAAAAAAAATTCAAATGAGACATTACATAAGTCTACAATCTGTACTAAGGTACGCTAGGAGGCAGCTAATGCAGATGACAATTTTCCTTCTAAACCAAATCTGACTTCTGATACACTAGTCCATGAAGAAAAGGCTCATTTTTAACACATCATCATCAGTCATCCTACTCAATACAGTATGCATGCACATCATTCACAAAGCATCATCGCTTGCATGTGTGTCATCAAGATGGTTTACTCACTGCATTGGCGGCTCGCTGACTGCAGGCGTTCAGGAGGTTGCCAAAGACGTCCTGCAGAACCTTGTGTTCTGTCGGCACCGGGCCCTTCACCACTGGTGCTGGGGGCTCAGGAGCAGGCTGACGAGACACAGAGATATGTCAGATACACAGTAGGTTTTCAGTCTATGTGTACACTATATACACGGCTACCAGTACAGGTATATAAACAACTCTAGAAAGTGTCAGTTCGTCACATGAAGATGAAATATATATGATGTGACAACATTTAAAGAAAACGTTTTTTTTAACAATGTGTGTTTCATTTAAAAAAGTGACTGACAACAAAAAAGAAGTGATTAAATGTTCAAGCCGACAGTGAATAAAGTGACTGACACAAAAAAGTCAGCAAGTTCTGACAATGCAGACATTACACACAACAGCCAGAAATCAAATAAACCAGAGGTGCACAACTCCCCCGAGAGTATATATCTTGATTATAAATACATGTACATGTATCCTGAATGCACATTTCCAAATTTTAATGCGATCTTCATTCCTCTGTAAAAGCAATTTCTAGATGTTTCTAATGGTTATTGCGGCCATTGTTACTAATGTTAGCACTAAAATACAACATGCCATCTAAAATTAAGAAGAGTGTCAGTAAAATCTGAACCGTAGAACATGGCACCATGCATCCAACGCTGCACTTGGCTACAGGCTGACGCCTCTGTACACTACAGCTAAAGTATGCTACCCACACCTGCCAGTACTGGCATCTCACCTTGGCAGGCTGCGTCTGGGCAGGAGGCACTGTAGTGGCGGAGGGGGGCTGGGGGTTGTAAGAAGGGATGGAGGGAGGCTGGTGAAAGTAGAGGAAAGAGTAGCCAGTGGTCAGAACCATCGCAAGCAAAACGATAAAAAACCAACTGCTGGCCGAACCTCATGTCACAGACTGGTCTGAATCAAAGAACCGTTCTCCACCTTAAAGCTGTGTGATGGGCAGGGACGGTTTGCATATCAAACTATGGCCGAAATAGCAGACCACCTCTGCTCACCAGCAGACAGTGTGTGCATTTGTTTTTGTCATAGGTCTACATGAACAAATGCACTGCTCCTGTGCATGTAAGTACACAAGCAGACACTTCTGTTTGTTTTTTGGTAAATAAAAAAAGAGATTTGAGGTTTGCCAGCAGTTGATGTGGCACCAGTCTCAAGCGAACTGCTTGCCAACTGCACCTTGACCAACTCAGTTTTCTGGATACAGTATAAAAACTGAGTGGAAAATGTCTCCATTCACATGTTCAACGTAGAGCAGTATGAGTGCAGTTAACGTAAAACAAAAGTATCACTGGTTACAAACTGCTGATGAACCATAAACAAAATAGAAACAGAACAAAACGTGAAGCAATAAGTTAACTTTGTGCATTCTACAGTGATAGTAAGCAAATACGACAGCAGTAATTGCTGCACCGCTAAAAGTAAGAAACAGGTTCTAGGCCATATAGACATCAGTTATTTCAACTCTCTCTACAGCTACTGAACAGCAGTGTGGTCTTTCTGGACCTCCACAGTGTAAGTACATGTGTGGTATACACTACCATACACCATGACTATATTATACAGCACTGTTAAATGCTTGTAATGATGCCTTTTTTTTTCCTTTTTTTTTTTAAACATGAACAATTTTACTGTTAGTTTTTCATGACAACTAAAGTCTCCATGTCTCAAAGCCACATGATGATACATGTAATAAGATTGTGCTTACAGTTATTTGTAGGTTAGTAAAACAATGAACAGTAAAACAGAACATACACACATGCCAGCTCACATCATCAACTTCTTTTGTATTAGCAAATAAACAGTTTTAAAATTCGTAACTCCCTTCACATGTACACACACACACACACACACACACACACACACACACACACACACACACACACACACACACACAGAAATACACTGCATGCATGTGAGATGGCATGTCTGAAAGTAACTGCATATGTAACTAAAAAATTATAAATATACTTCATGATGCTGATGTTAGACAGCAAGGATGAGAGAAAAGATAACTGTATGTACCTGAGGTGCTGGTTGGTGCTCCTGAGGATTGTAGATGCCGCCATAGTTTCCATAATTGCCATAGTTCATGGGGGCACCAGGAGGAGCCTGTTCTGCCGTGGGCTGCTGTGGTACGCCAAATATGGGTGCTGTTATAGGAGCCTGGGCCTCATACTGAAAAAAAAAAGAAAAAAAGAGGAAAACTATACAGGTCAAAGAAGATATACATGTTCAGTGCTTGGGTCCGTGCTATTTCTCCTCTATGTCCACCCACTGACGCGCATCATTGAGAGACACTCTGTCTCCCATCATGGATACGCTGACGATACTCAGCTGTATAAGAGCAGCAGTGTTAGTCAGGTTCCTACAGTCATCCAGGAGATAAGTCACTGCATTTCCGATGTCAAGTCGTGGATGACACAAAACAAATTAAAGTTGAACGGTGACAAGACGGAGGCACTTCTTGTTGCCTCTCCTAGAGTGTCAAGAGCCTCCCTCCCACAGTCCATGCACATCGACAACACTCAAATTCTGTTTTCACCTTCAGTGAAGAACATTGGTGTCACTTTGGATAACACATTATGCATGCATCAACATGTAAAAAATATTTGCCGAGCCGCGTACCTCGAAATGCGAAGGACTGGTTCTATCCGTCATCTACTTTCCGTCGAGGCCGCAAACACTCTTGTATGTGCCTTTGTGTTGTCAAAACTTGACTATTGCAACTCTCTTCTTACTGATTGTCCAAAATACCTTATTAACAAGCTCCAGAAAGTCCAAAACAGTGCTGCCCGTCTTGTGATGAAAGCAAAAAAATCCGATCACATCTCCCCAATCCTTAATTCCCTCCACTGGCTACCCGTGGAGTCCCGCATTAAGTATACGGTAATGTGTCTGTGTCACAACTCCCTCGTGAAGACCGGCCCCGCATATCTTGCTGATTTACTGACCACATGCAAACCATCAACACAACTCAGATCCTCTGCTGACAACCGCATTCTCCGTGTTCCAAACGTCAAAACCAAGTCATTTGGAGAGCGATCTTTCCTGTACCAAGGACCAGCCCTTTGGAACACACTGCCTCATAACATCAGACACACAGACTCAGTCCGCAGCTTTAAAACGTCCATTAAAACACACCTGTTTTTATCACAACAACAATGATGAGTGAATGGCGGACACTGTGTGTGTGTGTGTGTGTGTGTGTGTGTGTGTGTGTGTGTGTGTGTGTGTGTGTGTGTGTTCTTTCAGCTGTTTTAGTGCTTTTTATCTTCTAGTAGCTTTTTAGTTTCTTTTAGTTATTTTAACTTCTCTGTAAGCGCTTAGAGCTCGCAGAGAATAGGCGCAAATAAATATTCATTATTATTATTATTATATACAAACAGGGTTCCCACACCCTGAGCGGAACCAAATTTAAGGCCTTTTTAAGGCCTAAAAATTGACGATGTATAGGACCATCAAAGCGATCAGTGCGATCAAAGACAAATATCCATTGTCAAACAAACATATACATGTATATATAGTCATTTTCTTTATTTACAAACAGTGACACAACATACCAACTCACTCAAGCTGTCACACAAACCTTCAGTCTTGATGCAAAAGGTTGGCACACACAAAGGTAATTCCCTAATAACTCCTTCTATCCAATCTTGATTCAAAGGGTTGACATACACATTCAAAGACCTTCCATTTTCGATTTTTAAGGCCTCAGCTTTGCTTTATAAGGCCTCACTCTGATTTTTAGGGCTTTTTAGGGGCCTTATTTTAGGGTTCTGATTTATAGGGCTTTTTAGGGCCTTTTCAGGTGGCGTGGGAACCCTGACAAAAAGATATACAACCTGAATGCTCTAACTGCTTTACTGGTGAACAGCCCCTACTCTGCACAAATCCCTATGAGAGAAACGCAGTGCCCCTGGGCTAAGTTCTAGTAGTAACACCACTGGGGAAATTTAGAATAAAACCCTCTCTGAAAATGTGAAGATTTTGTACACACACACACACACACACACACACACACACACACACACACACACACACACACACACACACCGTGTCACTAGTCAACTTACTGTGGGGGCAGATTTGGACTTTTTCGACTCCAGGATTGCTGGTGGGTCGTTCCACGCTGTCTCCGCCTTTCTGTCTTGGTAGGAACCCAGCATGGGGGTGCCAGAGTACGGGCCACCGGGTGTTGACACAGCTGGGGTGTAGCTGGGTGCAGTGGCTGCTGGGTTGTAGTAGTTGGTGGGCTGTGCTTGTGTGGTTGGGTATGTAGGGCTGTAAAGGACAGAAATCAACATTTATTTACTATGACCCAGACATATTTTTCTCTCTTGGAGATAATTTCCCTGTGTCAGGATTTGTATGTGTTTGGAATTTCCCATTGGTGGAATTAATAATAATTACTTATTCTTTACCTCCGTTTTCCTCCCACAGCTGTTAATGAGAAAATCATCATGTTGGTAAACACCATAGAAGATGAGAAATTTTATCTAGTCCTTAGTGCAGGCTCGTGAGAGCAAAAGCAACGCCCCATATGATAAGTTTCCTCTTCATTACACTGGGAAAACTTGTGCAGTAAGTACAGTGTCTTGAATGAAACTTACATTCTCAACAGCAGTATGAATTGACTGATTCTGCATAAATTTGCATGGTAGAAGGTTTGAGCTGCTCAACAACTGACCAGTCTTTTTCGAGCTGACGATTATGTACAGCTGCCCAGAACTGCTAGGTGTAGCACTGGAAAATATTAAATTTGTACCTGTACACATCGGGTTGAGAGTAAGCAGGAGTCTGTGAGAAGTCGGGCTGCATGATGTTGGGCTGGGAGAACGTGTCCGCACCATAGCCAGGGTTCTGCTGCTGGTAGCTTGGGGTCGGATACTTGTGAGACAAAGGTCCTGTGCAGAGTAAACTTACAGAATGAATTTCAGTTCACATTCTGCTGAAATGTGTCAACTCCATGATTAGTAAGCTTTCTCAGAAGACATCTTTTAGGGCCCAGGGTTCGTACAGGATTTTGAGAACAAAATTCAAAGACTTTTTAAAGACTTTTCAAAGACCCAAAATAAAAATTCAAAGACCCTGCTCTCGCAGTCGACTCGCGAGCGGAGCGAAAGGAAAGGCACAGTGACATGGCCAGAGACGCGCAAACAGTGAGCTGGCCCCGAAAATACGGTTGTGGGGGAAAAAAAAAAAAATCATTTCACGATTTTTTCAAAGACTTTCAAAGACATTTTTTCAAAACATCAAAATTTAAAGACTTTCAAAGACTTGAAAAAGGGTCTCCAAAATTCCAAGACTTTCAAAGACATTCAATGCCTGTACGAACCCTGTAAGGGGGAACAGCTGTCCTTGAAAATGCTTGTGTACACTCAAACTAGTGAATCTTAAGGATTAGTGGAACTCTTCTAGTCAGTAACTGACCACAACATTACAGCAGATGTCTGCGGGTTTGTTTGTATTGCTATGCGTTTCGGTGCCTATGTGACGCTGTGACTGTTAAATTTGTCTGACTGGTATGGTGTTAGACATTACCACAACAGCTCAGAACAAATCATGAGCTTAGATATGTCTGTATCAAACACATTAACAGAGAAAAACACAGCAAAGTAAATATGACAAATCACAAATCTGACTTTTATTGCATGACTGCAGTCAAAACACACTTGTTTTCAGCCCAGCAGCAGTAATGAGAGATTGACAAAATTCTGTGTGTGTGTGTGTGTGTGTGTGTGTGTGTGTGTGTGTGTGTGTGTGTGTGTGTGTGTGTGTGTGTGTGTGTGTGTGTGTGTGCGTGCATGCGTGTGCACGCGTGTGTGCATGTGTGTCTGTGCCACAACTGCTGTGTCTTTTAGTATTCTCTCTGGCATTGTTTTCATGCATTTTATTTTATTTATCTTATTTTTCTTAACTTTGTGAGCGTTTGGAGCTCAAGGAGTACAAGCACAGTAAAAATATCCATCATTATCATGATGATGACCCCAAGCCTCACCTTTACTGGTGATACCAGTTGAGCTGACGGGAGGCTGTGGAGTGAAGGTGGTGTGTGTTGCAGCGGGGCCGTTCATGGTACTGGGAGCGTAGGTCTGCGTAGGCCCGTAGTAGTTATTGGAGGGAGTTGTGGTCGTCTGGAAATTGCCGGCCTGTGTCTGGTACGAACCTACTGCTCGCTTCTGCTGCTGGTACCCACCACGTGATACCTGTTAGAGAAAAAAAATACAATCTGCAGGACTATGACGGCAGTCACTTCCTGTAAGTCTAAATACACTCGTCTGGCATACAACTCTATATGTTTTGGAAAACTTTTCAACATCTGCACTCAAACCATGGCTCAAACAACAAAAAACACAGCAGACCACAGGAAAGACTTGTGTAATGGCAATAATGCCCCACCTACCTATACCTACCTACCTACCTAGCTAAGAGAAAGCAATGAGTGGTTTGGTCTATTTGTAGGAACACTCACACTCACAGCCATAATCTTAAAGAAAACGCACCGTGCATTCAAAGAGGCCATGTTAATTTTCTCATGTACTAGAAGCCAAAAATTTAAGCTAACGGACTCTATGCTAAAACATAACATCACCTCTCTCTTTGCTAACAGCCTTTGAGTTTCAACATGCATACTGTTATTTTCCTTGGTAATAAGGCAACACTGGAAGGACTGTATAAACCTCTCTGGGAAGAGTCAAATCTCTCACAACAATCCTTCGCTCAGCAGACTACCTGAAAACAATACAAGTGAAACAAAAACAAGTGCACACCTGCTGCTGTGGTTGTGGCTGGGCACGGGCACCCTCTGGCAGAACGTTGACAAACTGGAAGGGGAAGGACGGAACGGCAGCGTTGGCAGGAGCGGTCGGCCCCAGGGCCCAGTGCACACGGTCTTGTAACCTAGCAAGCCGTATCTGAAAGAGAGACGCAAGTGGTCACAGAAGATTAAAAAGTGGCAACATAGCAGTGATGTCATTTTGGTTTTGGCTTTATCGGTACTTCAGCTATCTTCAGGAAAAAGTGTTCACATAAGGGATGTAAACATTTGCAACTAAGTATCATTGTCTTAGTGAGCAGATAATCCGCCAACAGCTGCGTTTAGATTAAACAAACCGACCCACATTGTCAGTGAGAGGCAGTCACAAGAAGTATGATACATGTATCACGAGTTACTGACAGAATAGTTTAACAGTTGGGAGTCACATAGGACACGATTTCATGTATTTATTATTGCAGTTATCACATGAAGCACACTTGAAAATAAAACATGCCCCCTCACTCCCACCCTCAACATTTCCAAATCACTGGGACCAGTGTGCATATGGCCACATAACTTAGCCAGATTTTAAGTTCTTTTGTGAATGGAGTTTTCTTCTCACAACTGGACAGACACACACTCACCCCAAAACCCAAAACATAAACTGCTTCAAAATTAAACACTAGCACTAAAAGTGAAAAGACAACTCACATCATTGCTGACATTGCGGAGGTAGTTGCTGGCTGTGGCCAGGCTGCCCTGGGCTGCTAAAAGACCGGCATACTGGCTGAGTCGCTCAGACAGCATATCCCCTGCTTCCACTGCCTGTCCTCGGGATGTTTCCACAGCACGACGCAAGATCATTACCTTCTCCACAAGGTCCTGTGAATACACAAGCCAGGATTATTTACACTCTTCATACCATCTAAGGTACTGCTGGGCAGACATCAATACTCCTTCCCTCTCCCAACACATAAACTTTCCAGATCTATATGACGGCACATGTAGGTAACGTATTTTCCTTTACTCTTACCCGATTCTCGCATACAGCCATCCAAACTGAAAGTACACAACCAGCACAAAGGACCACAGCATACCTGCAAGGCCAGAGGAGTGTTGTTGTTTTCTGTGTTGCGAACCCAGTTCTCAACGAGTTTCTCCAGGTTGCCAGAGCAGATGTAACACAGGCTGGCATACAGCGACAACTCCCCGTCTTTCTCTGTCTCAAGTCGTGCTGCCAGTTTATCTGTAACAATAATAATAATGATAATGAATAACTCTTATATAGCAGTCTCCCCAGTCTACCGTGATGATGATGATGATGATGATGGAGACTTGATATAGCGCACGGCTCCACCCTAACTGAGTGCTGACGGCGCTTAGGGAGAGGTTTTGGAAGGAAAGATAGTGGGGCAAAAAAAAAGCTCAAGGCGCTGTACACACACAAGTACTGCTAAATCCATGGACAACTCCACTCCTGTCAATCAAAAGGGTCGAGCCCCTAGAATTCAGCCAATCGTGTCCCGCGGCATAATGAGCACAACGCATGGCATGGTCTGGCAAACTGTCTTGCCGGACACTACAAAGAGGGCTGCACATGTATTTCAATATGACTGAAATGTGGAAAGCAGCAAGTCCACTGACGTCATCTGAAGAAAAAGACGATTACGTCAGTCTCTGTCATTTTGAAATCACCCCTTTGTCCATAACATGACGTCATCTGAAGAAAAAGATGATTACGTCAGTCTCTGTCATTTTGAAATCACCCCTTTGTCCATAACATGACGTCATCTGAAGAAAAAGATGATTACGTCAGTCTGTCATTTTGAAATCACCCCTTTGTCCATAACATGATGTCATGGACACACTGTGTTTTGCCAATGCACCTCAAAGTAAAGGGGTGGGGCTTTGGCATCGATCTATCAATGAGAATGAAGTAAAGGAACGTCTCACGCTAATCCTGCCTGGCTGAAAGTCTGCGTTCAAATTACTCTCCTGCAGAGTTTGAGACAATACAGTAAAAGTTAGTCACGAAAAAGGGATCTGAATCAAATCACCTGTACACAAGCAATAAAAAACTTCATCATGACATGTAAAACCAACATCTGAAAAAGCTGCTGTACTGGTCTTCAAGATGAACAGGTACAGTAATACCCATTGTTTCATTTTTTGGTTTATTCAATGAACTGTTTAACTGTGGTTGAGTGCTTACCACACAGAGAAGCGAACTCCTCTGGCAAAGAGTAGGTGAGAATCAGGGCAAGAGCTTCCTTCCAGTTGTCTAGATCGCACGTCTCTACTATATGCGACCAGTCGTGAGTCACCACTGATGAAATCAACTGAAATCAAACACCACAAATTGATATAACCCATCTCCGCACATTAAAGGAGTGGGAGCGGATGAAAGATTACCACCCTCGGACAACAAGCACAGAACAGCATAACAAAGATAACATTTTACAAATTTCAACTGAAGAGTGTTTCTTAAAGCTTAACCAATGTGCATGTGTCGCAGTTTCACAAACATATCCTACAGCATACGTTGACTCTTATCCCACCTGGATAACTCTTGTCTTCAGGAATAAATATCAGCACATATACAGCAGTAATTTAGTCACTAGTCTGATTTTTACTTTAACCAAAAAAGACTAGTATCTCATATTTTATTCATGGTTTGTAACTGTTCATTATTCACACTCTTGTTGCAGACCATTGGCCAAAACAGCAACTTTCACCTTTGTCCTAGATTTTCCAGTCAGACAAATTACTGCATATTAATGCCTCCAACCTGACAAACTATTCACTGCAAAAACAAGTTTAGGTTGAGTCAAGACACCAGCTTACCCTGCCCAGGTTACTCTTGTTGCGCTGGAAGTATTTCTTCTGTGTGCGCAGAAGCAGCTCGGGTCCCCCAGCGATGGCCAGTAGTATCGCCTCCGCCATCTTGTCCTCCGCTAGACACATCTCCACTGCTGCCTCAAAGTTGCCCATCAGAAGGGCCTGCGCCATCAGGCTGCTAGCGCCACCTGATAGACAAAACAAGTCAAGTCAATACGTTTGTCAGGCATAAGACGCTTTGGAAAACTTTTCATCAAATGCGCTTAATTCATAGCTTAGAATCAGTCCTTTGGGACACAATATAGCATTTGAAACCCTTGTGATGGCTCTGGTCAGTATAAATGTTGTTCTATGCTCGTAGAAGCGTACCATGCACTGAGCAGATGACGTTATTTGGTTGCTGACTGAAGACCAACTAGAGAGCGCTGACTGATTTTTTTTATTTGATTTTAACAACTTTGTTGACAATTCAGCTAGATGTGGAAATCCTCCAAAAGGTGGAAAATTTGAAGTCCTGTTTCTTAGTCAATGTGCGTCTGCATGGCTGTTAACAGACACAGTGCCCTTTGCCTCATGTTTTGGCTTCCTCACCATTATCAGTGGGAATCACCAGCGGTGTCTGCATCCCCGACTCCTTTCCTTGACTGCCTGCAGCAATCTCGTCAAACGCTGATGGCCCATCGGACAGATCGTCACGGCTGTTTGGTGTCTGTTAAGAAAAACAAAAGCAAATGAATTTGTTGCTTAAGTAGCACTGATAACCACCCAGTATGTATTCCATTTCCACTCTGCTTCCCACTTTCAGACAACAGTGCCATGGAATTTTGACACAACTGGATTCTGAGTTTAGACTAGAAACACGTCGCACAGTTCTCCTGGGCTATTCTCAAATGGAGGGATGCTTAAATTTCCATGACGATCATCTTGTTAATCTTAGCTTTCAAGCACCATTTATCCTCAACTGATCATGAAAGAAATCACATGCAGAAAATACAAAACGGGTGAATATACAATTAAAAACAAAAGAAGCCAAAGCTACTGGTGAACACACACACACACAAACTCACACAAAAACCAAAAGCACATGGAAATACACTCTCACCTTTGACCCCACACTGGGTGAAGCCTGACCACTAGCAGACAGCGCGCCAAAGCTGGTAGCATCCTGTTCACAACCACAAATGGGTTGGCTCATAATTATAACTTCTTGTTCTTTCGAAAATTTTGTAGAAAAATTTACTAGAGAATTTCTAATATATGACTAACAGCCATTTTCATTTTACAGATGCACGCATTGAAGTTACTGGTTCACTGTTATGAAAGATTTCAAAGATGACTGAAACTGTCTCAGCTACGGTTCCTTTTCAAAAGTGTATTAATTTTCCAATATAATTTTCAGAAATTAATGACAGAGATTCAGATATATATGTCAAAGTAAGGCATAGGAAATCAAAGACAATGCACTGAAAGCTACATCACACGATTAAAAAAAGAAAAACATGGCCACAGCTGCAAACTGGATTTAAAAAAAAAAAAAACCCATGAAGAGGAAAACATCCTTAACTCTTACCAGTTCGCTGCTTTTTGATGAGTGCATGAGCCAAATTTGGTAGGTTCTAAAGGGGCACCATGAAATCACCAATAATCATTGTATGTGCACATAATTATACACCAAATGAAAGGAAATTGAATTCTCTACCTAATTATGCCCATTAACACACAGTTGATTCACAAATATTATAGTTATTTGAAATCATAATTCTTTATTTGTGTAATCAGACACTCCGACGTTTCAAATACTTGGTTTTGCTTATGAACAAAAGTTTTTTCTTATTTCATTCTCATGTCTGTTTATAGACTGTGAGAAAACTACATTCAATTCTAATTCATATGAGCCATAGTTTGTGTAATTCCACCCACTGTTACTGGATTTATTTAGAGTAATAAACACGGCAGCCATGATGTAAACAAAAACACAACTGCTTGACTACGCGCTATGTGCGGCAGCCTGCACAAAATAAAATTCATCTGTGAATAAAAAATGTATGCTAAATACATTAGTATGGATCAGCAAATTTACTAATACAGCATATAAGCCTCGTAAATACGGCAAAACGAAAGGATACTTGAAGTGATGATAAAACTAGCACTTGCTGAACTGCCGGAGCCTCGATCCTGTTCAGAATCATCATCCTCGGAATAAAACTCCTCACTTTCAGTATCGGATGACTCGGTTGAACTCATGTTGACGTAAAAATCGCAAAAGACAGTCGCTCAGAAATCGCACGTGGGCACACAACAATGGTGTCCGACAGCGAGGTTTTCTCAGAAAACACTACCGAAAATTTCCGAGCGTGCCGTTCAGTGAAACATCTTTATTTTTCAAAATTAACACAACAAACACTTCTATTATTATGTTAGAAGCCCGTACAATGTATTCAAACAAAATAATAATCAGGTTTCTGTGAGTGACGGCCCTAGGAAAATCCCCAGTGGCTCATCGTAATTTAAATTACGATGGTCAAGGGAGCGAACTGGTAAGAGTTAAAGTCAACTAAAACAAGTACACATACCGATTATGAAGAAAAAACCACCACCACACATGAGGAAAAACACCAGATATGACACAAGAAGGAAAATCATACCCCAGCACTGAGCTGTGACATTTTCTGAGCTAGCTCCTTAGCGTCGATTCCAGGACTGAGGGGCTGGGCAACGTCAGTTCCAGTGAACTCTGCCACCTGCACAAGTGCAAACAGAGACACTGTCTTAGAAGACCTACCACAGCCTTTTTCTAGTCTGCTGATTGCAAGTTCAGGTGCTGCTTAACACCTTCACAGTATAGTTCTGTAGCCAACCTGTGGGTATCGTGTTCAAGTGCCCGCTCATTGCTTTCCCTTATTCCTCTTCACAAAGCCAGTACCTGGTTATCTTGCACACTTCATAAAACAAGAAAAACTGCAACTGAACCCTTTCACCATAATCCTTCATGCAAGATTTTAACATTTAAATTTTATTTTATTTATTTTGCTGCCCAAACTCTTTGCCAGTTCCAGTGGTGTTCCTCCCAGGTAATGGGTGGAATCCACGGAGGGCTCAGAAGCTGGGTAATTTTTTTTTTATTAGGCATGATGATGGAGATGAGCATGATGGTACATGTAAGATGATGCTATGGAGGTCCGTGTGGTTTGGGACTGCGGGACAGGGCCGCATTCCACGCTTCCTGTCATAAATATCCTGGCATTAACCAGGCCCAGGAACGGGCGCCGGTAACACTTTAAAAAAAAATTAACAAAATAAATCAGTGAATCAGATGACAATAACGTGCGCAGTGCACACTCATTTTCATCACTTAACTTACATTTGTCTCAGTGAAACAAAAGGAGTCTGGCTTGAACTACACACACATAAGAACACAAGTGCACAAATACAAAACATACCTTCTTAGCAAGTTCATTCTGATCATAACCAAGCAGCTGGAGAAATCGGGTTCGTGGATCTGTCTCAAAGTTGACCTGAAAATAGAATACAAAGAATAGTAAACCTTGTCACCATCTTTATTGCTTACTCGTCATTGTAAAGAAATACATTCAAGTTAATATGAAGTACACACACACATGTATACATGTGGAAATGCATTTAGAGGGGAAAAAAGTGCTTGAATTCTTTTTCAATACATGAACACCTGTGCCACGGTTGTTACATGTACTGTGACCTGCCACTTGTTTACAATACAGGGTTGCACGTTTTCCACAGCTTTTATAGGACAAAGTGTCCTGGAAACAGCAAAGTGATAGGACACAGTGTCCTGGCCACTTAGTGGCAATAAAAATTTTAACAGGACAAATGTCCGCTTGAGGTGGGAAAAATAGGACATTTGAAATTTCTATAGGTCAGTGTCCTGGGACCGACTTAAATGTGCAACCCTGCAATATGTGACCGTTCACGAGAAAACCCGGCGTAAGACGCACACCGCTGTTCCGAGCTAGAGGCTAACAAAGGTCAGCGGGCGCTATCTGATCAGTATTGAGATTTTGCCAAAATCAGGTAGTTCTGCCCTTAAATTATGATACATGTCTTAAAAGGAGGTTTTTTTTTTTTTGCACTGTAAAGAGTAAGGCTGTTTCTTTAAGATGGCTCCAAAAACAAAAAATTGAAAATTTTGCACTTAAGCCGGGTTTTCTCATGGAAGGTCACATATATAGACTTCATTCGTCCAGGGTATTAAACAGGGATTGGTTTCTGAGAACCTCCTATTAATCAGTTGGTGTGTATCCTGTGCATCTTGATCTTTATCATATTGTTTGTAATGGAATAAAAAGTACAGAAATTGTAAATGTGATGGTTAGGCATTTTCAATTCCAATGCTTGTATTGTATTTAGACAAAACTGTATGTAAATTATGTCCACTTCAAAAGCACAGCAAACTGAAAATTTAACAAAGATATGTGCCACACAGCAAAGGGGCCAATCCCAACAAAAATCTGTGCTTAAAAGTAATCTAAAAAAATTTACAACATATTTTGATATAAAGCCTATCAAAAAAGTATGTCAACCCATAGATCCATCAAATAAAAATTTTGCCCTTTCCATATATTTTGCTAACATTTTACTGATCTTATAAAAAACAGATCACCACTTTTGTAATAAAGATGAAATACACATGCAACGTAATGTTTGAAAGGAAATCAAAATACATTAAAGCTAACAAAAAAACATTACCGTATCCATAAAAGTTAAAAAAAGCAAATTTATGAATAATACCCTAAGAATATTTGCAAAACTTCTGCCAAAAGGGTCAAAATTCACAACAGGTGTTCTTTGTGGCAGTGTCTGTGACAGATATATTGGTAGTGGCTTTCATGTGGAGGGTTAAGGTGGTTTGCAGGTGTACAACTGTGACCTACAACATAATTTCAGAGGTTATAGTTCAGTGCAACATTTCCATGGAAACATTACTGTCTGTGACTGTGAGAAAATTTCTTTTGTCACCCGCAATTAAACAACCCAGTAATCACTGATGATGTGCTTTCAGATTTATGTGTTTCACCTGGTAAGTGCAGAGTCAGACCATCAAAACACATTGAATGTATGCTAAATTATTATTTTTCCCGCCCTCATAGTGGCTTGCAATCGTGATAAAAAACACAAAGAAAACACACACATACAACATGTTCCTGGGTAGAAAGAATGGGGCTTTTGAAGAGTTCTTACCTCAAAGTGGACCTACAATTAAAATGAAATGTAAAGTTTCACTAGCTCAGGCTGATCGACACCCAAGCCTAAGTAAAACCCACAAGAAGGAAAAGCGCGTTGCATTTAGTAAGCGTTATTAGTACTCATTATTATTATTATTATTAAGCGTTGCAGACGCGTTATGTTAGGGGTGTCCAGAGTATGCTCCCCCAAATTTAAAATAAAAAAACAAACCCAAAAAACCCCCTAAAATGTGTGCAATTTGGTGCATCGTGGCATGATTTTAACCACTTCAGAGGAGGAAACACACTTTTGGGTGTGGAAAATTTTATCCAAAGGTGTCAATCTGCCCAAAGGTGGAAGATTTTACGCCCCGCAATTTACATTTCCTTTTCAGCGACCCCAAAGGCTTTCACAGCCTGCTTACTGCAAATGGTCTATCATTACACATTCGGCATGGACCTAGATACTCCAACTGCTGTCTATAAAGAAAAGGCACAGACAAAAATAACATAAGTAGGTGTAAATAGCGGATTTCTATTATCTCATTAGTGTATCTTCAGATCTGCGAGCAACGCTGGTGCCCATTTCGAGTGAGTGAATTTACAAACATTCGAACACCTCACTCTCTTTCTCTTTCACTCGGAGCTCTTACCCTGAGAAAGTTCCAGATGTTTTCCTGCATGGCATCAGTGCTATTGGCTGCCTTGAGAGCACAGAACTCCGCAAACTGCCCGCCGGCCAAAGCTTGCTGAAGCTGGTCCGAGCGTGAGACAAGCTCTGTTTCTGTGACGACCTGGCTAATCCGAACCACACGGGGTTGTGCTGGCTGTTGTGGTGAGCCTGGGGGTGGGCACTCAAATGTCACCAGTTTCCCGCCAAACTGTCAGCAGACAAGAAGTGGTATTAACCTTCCGGCTACGTCGCTAAAAAACTTCTTAGTCCTACATCGTGTGAAACAACTTACCCATGATTTTTAAATAGGTAATTTTCGACTTATTCCTAGTCCTACGTCATGGGAAACAAATTACCCATGGTTTTTATATAGGCAGATTGCAGCTTATTCCTAGTCCTACATCGTGGGAAACAAATTACCCATGGTTTTTATATAGGCAATTCACAATACAGTTGTTTAAATTGTTTAATTACTCTGCTAATTACATGTTAAACAACACAATTTTTGGCATGAACATAGTCAAACCATTTATTGACAAGGTCATGAAATTTCAAAGGTGTGACATAAATATTGACCGAGATACGTTCATATAAAGCAATGTGTGTGCAACTTTTTACCCACGACGTCGTCTGTAGGTTAAGCTATATATATATATGCACACAGCATATATATACCTATCAAAGTGCCATCGTCATGTCAAACAAATTTTGAGTCACCCCTGTCCAGGTATCAAACACAGCAAATAGTCTGCAATAACACTGAGGTTTGTCTAATCTGACAAATCCTGATTCACCAACATCACAGTCATCAACAGTGCTCCCTGTGATTTGAAAATACAAGGGTCCTTGGACCATCTCTCTGTAGTTTTGAGGGTCCTTTTGTAAATGCTGAGGGTCCATGGTCTTTTGGTATAAAAAGTATTCAATTAGGAGAGATGTACGTGAATTGTAGCATGTCAGCCATGGCGAATCGGAAAGGCGAGGAACCCGCTCGCTTACTAAACAGAGCATTATGATTGGACAAAAAGTGTCCCAATCAGATTCTGTCTATTATTATGCACAATGGCTCAGCTTTTTGTTCATCAAGTTTCCGGGAGAGTGTTGGACAGATACTGTTTGTCACGGCAAGACAAAAAACATGCATCCCCTGTGACGTACTGTTCTCAAATTTATACGGCCATTTAAAAGTTTTGTGTGTACAAATACGCACACCTGTGCGTAATCAGGAACTGCATCAAACACAGCAAATACTCTGGAACTACAATGACAGCTGAATAATTATCAATCCAACACTCACAGCAAACGAAGCACCAACAGGTTTACGGATCCATTTTGGTGGCTTCTGTAGCGACATCACTTTCTCCTCTACATGAGGCACCTGCACAGGGGCTTGTGACTGGGAGAATGGATCTCCAGTGTTGAAAGACTCAGCAACCTGTGATAGAAAATTTAAATTTATAAAAATCATTAACACACACTGGGATTCCAGCCCTTCTCATTCTCTTTCCACTGCCTGTATACTTTCGTTTGGGCCTCAATATGCAAAAATTAGACAAGTGTAACGGCTCTTTTGCAAGGCAACATTTCCCACATGCATCACTCGACAGATCTGGAAATTCTGATGCCCTGCGTTGGAAAGACAACAAAGAACGATAATTGCAGGGAACTGTGTTATTTGCTGTACAGAACTGTCCTGATGCTACAAAGTGGGTTGAGATTACCTTGTTGCTAGGCTGGATAGGATGTCCACCACCCATAAGAGAGTACACAGTGACGTGTCCGTCAAACGTGGAGCTGGAGATGAGACCAGGGTTGCGGGGACACCACTGTACATCAAAACTCCACTGGTTGCTGGTCGGCAGCTCATAAACAACCTGAAAAATAATTCATTCATTCGCATTTAGCATTGATATACGCCAGACTGAGTACATGTACACGTTGTTATTTTAACAGAAAGATGACCACAAAAGACCCCATGAATAGTAATGAGAAGGCACTGCAGTCATGCGTTTCCATGATTATACTCAGGTTAGGGGAATTGCTGAGGAAAAAAAAACAACAAAAAACAGACTGAAAGTGAAATCTAGGCCTTGGTGCAGAGGCAGTGCACTGCTGGGGGACCACGGGGACAACACCCCACTTCAGGAAACAAATTTTCGAACATTTATAGGCATTTAGTAGCCTCTCCTGGCACCCAGAAGTAAAATACTGCCTTGGTACTGACATGCAGGTCCTCAAAAATGTATACTGTCCCATAGGGTATTACATATCATGATACATTACTGTGTGTGCAACCCCTCCCCCCCCCCCCCCCCCCCAATATTTTATCAGCTGAAAGGAAATAGAAAAATGCCAAATGGCTGAAAATTCCCCAGCCTGCACGCTGTGCAGTTCACTGACAATAACAACAAAGTCGGCAATGCTACGCCTACCAAATCATGTGGTACACTTACCTCCCCTGCCTGTACATTAGAGTTGGGGTTCCAGCAGAGAATGCGGTTGTCTTTCCCACATGACAAGAGCAGATCAGGGTCACGCTGACACCATGCCACAGACAGGATACCTCTGGTAAAACGAGAATGTACACAGGTCAGTAATTGTTTTTTTTAGGTGCCAGTACCAATTCACAGTATACATCTAAAAATTACTTTGAATTTGCCTTGACTTGACAAGTTTTGTCCTGACTGAACATTTTGCACAACTGCTAGAAGCGGTGAGCAGACGTCAGTGAATGACAGCACAGCCAGGGTAAGGGTGAACATAACGTACATATATACCAATGATTAGGAAACGATACCTCTGGTGATTTTCTAGCACTTTGAGAGGGGAGGTAGCGTAGCGTAGATCCCACAGCTGTATGACAGGTGTGTGGTCATCTTCCGATGAAAGACACATCTGAGTGGCTACTTCTGGATGCCACGCCACCATGTTGGCCTTGATCTGCAGGGACAGAAAATCAACCAAACTATTAATTACTTAATCTTGGAAAAGTGATGCTGACGGACTCCTTATTTTTTTTTCCTTTTAAAAAGATATTTGTACAGTACTGAGTTAAAAAAAGAAAAGGTTTTAAAAGATAAAACTTACTCCAAACATCTGGAAGAAATGACGAGAAATTATACGAAAACTGAAATATCTGCCTTGAGATTGCAAAATATCATATATATATATACACTGATAAAAGAATGGTACATGCTTTGAGGTTTAAGCCTTTCATCTTTAGACAGAGAAGCCTATACAGGTTTGACCCTGTATGAGTTTGAACCAACGACTTTCCTATCTCAATTCAAAACCTCAAGCCGTTGAGGTGCCGGACTTGTACACTGATCAAAATGAAAATGCAAGTGACTTACCCTCGACATGCTGTCGCTAACTTTGATGATAGGCTCATTTTTTCGCAGGTCCCACACAACACAGCGGGCAGAAAAGTTGGATGCCAGGATGTGCTGCACCTGCCTGTTCCATGCCACACACGCAACTTCCTCAGGCGGCTGAAACAATAAGTGATGAAAGTAATTGTAGACAACTGTAAATACACACACACATACACAACCAACACTAACAAAAACCAAACAAACTGGTCGCTCGAAGAAATGTACCCACCAAAGTTATAAACAAAATATGCTACATAGGTATACTACAGACTATAATAACAATGACGACAGGGGTAACCTACTCACCTGTGATTTCTGTCCCGGTGTCATGGGGGTGTCAGGTTTGTTCAAATCCCAGATGAAGATCTCAGACTCTGCGCCACCAGAAGCCAGCAAATTCTTCTGAAAAGGGTTAAAGTCCAGGGCTTTGACAGCACCTGTGTGTTTCGTCAGCTGCAACAAGGAGCAGTCGCTGTCGCCAGCGATCATCTTTTGTGCGGAATACACCTGGACACTACCATTATCAGCACCAGCAACCACCACACCTGCTGACAGGCCGCTCTGCTCAGTGTCTGCTCCAAATGCTCCCCATAGCACTTTGTGAAACCTGCATAAATTAAAAAAAAAACAAAAAAAAACCTGCATTAGCATCTTTGCACCTTTTGATAACTCCATGAAGTGATCAGCCACTATAAACAGATTTATCTGCCCCTGAAATTTGTATAGGTCATGGTCATAGTATTTGTTGACAACAGGCAAGAGAAAGTAAAAGGACTCGCAGCATGTGTTTGAGCCAAGAAAACCCTACAGCCAGAACTGTCAGCAACACCTGAACAAGTATCGCTGTATGTTTATAATCAATGAATTAAGCAGCTCATTGACATTCTACTCCCCACCCCAACCCCATCACCCACATCCTCCAAGCCCCTAACACAAATTTTATCAGAAAACAAAAGGGTATGATGACAATAAACATGCCTGCATTGTGAAGGGATGGATGCGACAAGCGGCATTTCCAGCGTGGCCTCAGCAAGGTTCAGCCCATAAATCTCAAGGGCAGCCGACGTGCTGAAAACAAACAGATGCTGAAAATAAACTATCCCACAGTACAAAAAATCCCACCAGGGATCGATTTTCTCGCGCGCCGTGCGACTATGTCTCATATTTTGATAAAATGTCGCATAGAAATTTCGCAAAATGCGTCATATGTCGCACGAACATGACATCACAAGCGCGCTTGACAACGCGAAGCAGAGATGCGCTGTCTGTGTCAGTCATAGAGTCTGTTACACTAATCTAATTTTAGTGATGAGGCTTACTTATCCCGCTCGCTGCCAGGAACTCTCGCTCGAAAGAGTCGCAAAAAAATATTGGCGCGTTATCAGTTTTCTCAGTTCTGCGATCGAGAGGTCCTTTTCTGTTCAGAACCTGAACGTCACTGCACTTAGGAACAGGCTCTTGGCACAGACATGTGAGAGTGATGCGGGTGAACTTGATTGTCTCATAGAAAATGAAAATGTCTCATAAAAATGACTGGTCAAGGAGACAATGTCTCATTGGCATATATTTGAGTAAATTCATCCCTGTCCCATGTAATTATTTCTTCAAAACACATCGTCTCATCACTAATGTCAATCACACGCTGAAAGCCTCCATGTTCGTAACGCCACTTATGTGAAAACTACCGCTTTCGAAGCTCTAAGTCTAAAGCTGTTTGTCACACAGAAGGATGTTTCATCTGGATATCATGACCATTTTATAATAAATAATAATAATAAGTATTATATATTTCATGAATCGGCTCAAAGCGCCCAAACTGAACCCAACACACACGCTCATGTGAATCACACGCATTCTCTCACACACTGGACATAAACACATTACAATCACGTGGTGCGCAGGGTCAGCTCAGCTATATAAATTTTGGAATTTAGAATTGCATTTAATGATTTATGTTTCAAATAAAATTTGGTGGGCTGAACATTTCCAAACATTTCTTGACTATGTGGCTGTTAAAGAAATACGAGTTTGTTTGACTTTGAGCCTACAGTCCATTCCTGAACAGACAGGGGCTTGACAAAGCTTCTAAACGCTACCAGTACCAATCAGCACCGTCCAGCTGATCCTCAGTCCGCAACCAAATAATGTCGTCTGCTCAGTACGCAGTATACTTCTAGAGCAACTTATAGGCTGGCCAGTCACCCAAACGGTCTCAGATGCAATATTGTGAGCCAAGTGCCTGATTCTGATGCACTGATTAACCTTCCGGCTACGTCGTGGGTAAAAATTTGCACACACATTGCTTTAGATGAACGTATCTCGGTCAATATTTAGGTAACACCTTTGAAATTTCATGACTTTGTCAATAAATGGTTTGACTATGTTCATGCCAAAAATTGTTTAACTTGTAATTAGCAGAGTAATTAAACAATAAATAAGAATAAGTTGTGAATTGCCTATATATAAAAACCATGGGTAATTTGTTTCCCACGATGTAGGACTAGGAATAAGTTGAAATTTACCTTTCTAAAAACCATGGGTAATTTGTTTCCCACGATGTAGGACTAGGAATAAGCTGCAATCTGCCTATATAAAATTAAAAACCATGGGTAATTTGTTTCCCACGACGTAGGACTAGGAATAAGTCGAAAATTACCTATTTAAAAACCATGGGTAAGTTGTTTCACACGATGTAGGACTAAGAAGTTTTTTAGCGACGTAGCCGGAAGGTTAAGCGCATTTGAAGAAAAGTTTTCCACAGCCTTGTTGTATGCCTGACAAATGTCAGTTGAAATTCCATTCTAGTCCAATGACACTGACAGCGGTTCTCCCAATCATACCTGAAGGTTGCATCAAGCTGCTGAGCTGCAGTTCCCGCAACAATGTAAATGGGATACTGTGAAGCAGGTGACCAAGCCACGTTGGCCGTGCGTTCAATCTCTTTCACCCTCATTGTTGCTGAGTGAACAGGACTGCAAGACAAGAAAAAAATCAATAATATTAATAAGCAAGTGGAAATGGAACTGTTTAGGTGAATGAACATGATTGGATGCACAGTAGCTCACACACATTAAAGAAAAAATCAATAGTATAAATAACTCATAAGCAACTGGAACTGTTGAGCGAATGAACATGCACAATCATGTATGGTTGACAGTACTGACAGCAATGAAGCTCTCTTTCAGACAGACAGTGTGATATTTCTACCAAAGAACGGATATTCAAAGATGAACAGGGACAAACACACAGGCACACACAAACACAACCATACATGTGCGCAATGTATTGTGCAAATATATAGTGTACGTAAACAAAAAAGAACAACTGTGCTCTGCCTCTTATATCAGTAATGACTCTCTAATGTTACAAGCAACAATATTTTCCATTTAACAATGTTCATCGATATCCAACAATTAAGCATATTCCCTCGTAAAGGATTACGGACATGCATGCATAATGTTAATTGTTTAGTTGTTGGGTCTTTGATGTCATCTAGAATCCAAGCAATATGTTTAGATGAATAACTAGCTACAATGACAAACAACTACACCACCACTCATCGGAAGATAACAGATATGTTTTTCTGCATTCGCACACTCATCGTCTTTAATGAGTAAGAACAAAATAAATGAGTGATCGAAGTGTGACGATTCCAAAAGCTAGCACTAGTACAAGTAGTACCGGTAGCAGACTTCCGTCAGTGCCAAAACATTGCAGTAACTTACCAAAAATGCCGGTCAACTCGTCGTGTTTGTAGATCGTTGAAACAACTGCTGTCACTTTGAAGTGAAAATTGGAAATAACTCTCACAACCTGACACGTGGATTAGCTCGTATGTCCATACACGCAGTAACTTTTGGGAAATATAAATGTAGTCGGTGTCAAGCAATCCGAATCAACGTGGCAGAAGCCACCTTCCCACAATGCCATTCAATTCCTGCTGTCCTGGCATAGGCCTAACTCGTCTTGGTTAGCCTGCTTCAAATTAGGATCCGCGATGTCTCAAATGGAAAAGGGTAGGCTATCGCTAGATATATATACCGCCCCCCCCCCCCCCCCCCCCATGCTCACATATATTCCTATACTATCTGTAATCTAGGTTTCTACCCATTCTGTAGCAGGCCAACAAAGTGTCAGGACTTTTGGAACAGCATGAGTGCCGCAGGAGCGGATGCAGACCGGCCGGCTCAGTGCCGCAGATGCCGAGTCAGTCAGACCCCCACCGTGACCGGACTGGCCTGGGGGGTTAATGAAGCCTTACGGCGGATATCAGTTTTCCTGCCGCTACTTCGATTCAAAACTCAAGTTATGACAATTGCCTTCAGGTTGGGCCGGCCAAGTGTCTAACACTGATCAGGGGCGCCGGAAGATGTTGGGGGGAGGGGGGGGGCAGAATCTCGGAGGGGGGAACGTTGCCCGAAGAAAGTGAACAGCGGGGGGGGGGGGGGGGGCAATCAGAGGAGAGGACAGCCTTCGGTCTGCAAAAACAGTTCTCTGTTGGGTGGGATGAGGGAGAGAGCAGGAAGAGGGGTAGGGGGAGAGGTAGGGGAAAGGGGGGGGGCAAGACCATGGCTTTGCCCCCCCTCTTGCCAAAGTCACCTGATTTTCCAGGGGGGGCAAAAAGACACTCTTGCCCCCCCCCTGCTTGGGTACAGGGGGGGCAACTGCCCCCCCCTGCCCCCCCCGGTTCCGGCGCCCCTGACTGATCATAGTATTAGTATTGACGGAATCAGTGTAGTCATCAATGAGTCGCGTGTTTCAGTTTGGCCACTGCGGCAGCTCAAGAGTCACTAGTGTCACTGGCAGTCGGCGTCACAGTGCCGGCGCCTGGCGCCGGCACGTGTCAGTCCGTCAGTGTGTGTCACAGTGTGTGTTAGTGTTAGTGTCAACGGTGTCAGTCGGTGTGTGTGTGTGTGTGTGTGTGTGTGTGTGTGTGTGTGTGTGTGTGTGTGTGTGTGTGTGTGTGTGTGTGTGTGTGTGTGTGACGGTGTGTGTGTGTGTGTGTGCCACGGTGTGTGTGTGTGTGTGTGTGTATGTGTGTGTCAGTGTGTGTGTCAGTGTGTGTCAGTGTGTGTGTGTGTGTGTGTGTGTGTGTGTGTGTGTGTGTGTGTGTGTGTGTGTGTGTGTATGCCTGCCACGGTGTGTGTGTGTGTGTGTGTGTGTGTGTGTGTGTGTGTGTGTGCGGGCGCCACGGTGTGTGTGTGTGTGTGCGTGCGCGTGTGCCGGTGTGTGTGTGTGCACGGTGTGTGTGTGTGAGTGAGTGTGTGTGCGCATGTGTACGCTCTCTGTCAAGTTTTCCAGCGACTGTTACTTTCGTATTCATATTTTGTCAGTTGATTTCTCTGTCTGTCTGTGAACTTTCTTCAAGTTACCAGCGAAAGTTATTGTTTGTAGCATATTTTGTCAGGTCACCGATGTGTGTATGTGTGTGTGTGTGTGTGTGTGTGTGTGGGTCATTGGGGGGTGAGTGAGTGTGTGCGCTCGTTAGTGCTTCCAGTCCTTGCCAGTTACTATTATTGTTTGTCGCGTATTTTATCAGTTCATTTCTTTTCGTGCGTGTGTGTGCATGCGTGTGTGCGTGAACACAGCAGGAGAAACCAAACAAAGATTTTCACAGAGAGAGAGAGAGAGAGAGAGAGAGAGAGAGCGAGCGAGAGAGAGCGAGAGAGAGAGAGAGCACAGCAAATCTGCCACTTTGACCACGGCAACAAATCGCTCCAGACACTGAGTTAAATTGCTCAGACAGACTCTTTATTCACTGGTATGAGGTTGAAATAATAACATTACGCATCTCGAATAATTTCGACACAACAGAAACAGACTGTCGTCAATAAAACAGCACTACAGTCCGTTTCCATGGTGCTGTCCAATGAGGGAGCTTCTAAACTGTCACTGCAGAGCTTCTGATGCGATGTTCTGTACATGAGCACCCACAGTCGGGGTAAAGTCACACCAATAAATTAATCAATGCAATACTTTCAAAATAGTGCGTAATAATATCTAGCAAGAAAGAAAGAGGTCAAACGCAATCTACAGTAGCAGCTAAACCATTAGACTGGATTCCGTTGTATCGTATTCCAGCGACCAATGAAAACACTCTATAACTTCACTCCGACGCATCTCGCCGTCCAGTACATTGCACTAAAAGTCTTGGGTTTTTTTTCAAAAAAAAAAAAGCACAAGATAATAGTTTATTATCACATACATTGCATCCAACGAACGGTTCCCAGAAATGGTTTGCCCCACCGAGAACTCACAAGAAATATAAACGCACAAGGGAAAAGAAAGGTAAAAAGAAAAGAAAAAAAAAAGTCACCAACAGCTAAGATCAATGTCATGTCAATATCATATGTTAATAATCGTAATTATAATAATTATAATAATAGTAATTAACACATAGTCTTTGTACAGTTCTGTCGTCACGCCTCTTTTCGGTCCATCCATCCACACGCAACAGGTAATAACAAACGAAAAAGAAAAAAAATTAAAAGAAGTCATGGCGTACAGGCTCTGTCTTCGCGGTCTGTCCCCTACTGATAGGTGATGCAGTGAAAAATGGCGGTAGTGGCATGCATTGCTATTGGCTGGTCAGTGACGGAAGTGGGTCAGTAGTCGTCATAGTCCCCCTCATTGGACGGTGTGGCCGAACGGAAGGATGTGTTCAGTCCTGTCATAGATCCGCGCAAGTTGTAGTAGGCAGGCGACTGAAAAAGGCAGAGACAAGTGTCAGTCATATATGACCTTTAGCATGGGAAGTAGATATTATCCCTTATTTTAGATATTTGGAAGGTTGTGTGTGTGTGTGTGTGTGTGTGTGTGTGTGTGTGTGTGTGTGTGTGTGTGTGTGTGTGTGTGTGTGTGTGTGTGTGTGTGTGTGTGTGTGTGTGTGTGTGTGTGTGTGTGTGTGTTTACAATGAAGATTAACGTACACTGAACTGAAATTTACTGGTCGGAAACAAATCGAACTTTTAGCCACGTCAGAATACCAATTGTGATATCCACCAAAGACTGTGGGTGGTTACATGCTATCTATTCTTCAGTCTCATCCTCAAGTATTTGATAAATTGAATCTTCCTCGGACGAAACCATTGCAATAAAATTGTATAAAATTTAGATTATCCTAAACATGAATCAGATTCATGATTTCACACATCTTATCCGATAAACTTGTTTGAATGAACGTTCCTAAGTAGAACAATTCCTGCTGGCAAATGCAAGTATTAGTAAAACGATTCACAAAGATCACGCCAATGGCAAAATCACGCCACTCGCATGCATAGGCCTCTTTTGATGGGTAGGGAACGTGCTTCACAAAACCCACTGGGAACGGAACTAGACAAAAGGGAAGGATTCCTTCTGGTGATTTTTTTCCCCTTCTTTTCCTTCAGAGGATCTGATTCACGTCAGAATATCTCAAACCTTTCGAACGGAACACAAGATGACGTGAAAATGGAGGGAAAACACCCGACAACAAACAACACCCATCACAAGGGAATGGAAAGGGACGAAGAAACTAGAAGATTGGCTTTACTATTATTCAAACTGAAAGGGAAAACCTGAGAACAGGGACGATCTTTTGAAAACAAAAGTGGTCGGGGTGGGGGATGGGGAGTACTAGTAAAGGGAACCAGACCGAAATCTGAGGTGTCAATATTAGGGGGTATGAGGGAACAATCAAACTGTTTCCAATGCCTATCTGGCGGTTGTCACAACATTAAATCAGGGACAAGTAAAACGGTCCGACAAAGTCTATGGGAAGCAGGCAATGAGTCTCACTTACTACTTTAGCTGTTTTATAGCTTATTTCTGTTGGCAAAGAGAGAAACAACGACCCCGTTTAACAAAAAACCCAATGACTGACTCAAAAACAAAGACGACAGAATGATTCAAACCAAAGAACATGCGCTTTAGAACTTCATACATCTGGTTCTGAATGTGCAGGATGCATCACCGTGCTACAGTGAGCGTCCATGAAAGGAGATTCTCTTCAGTGTAAATCATTCTGTCGTATACAAGTAGGAAACAGCAGCATAGTAAAAGAAAACACAAGAAACTATAGCTACAAATATAAGCAGAACACGCAGCAAACATTTCCCAGTAATGCTATGCTCAAACAGTATTTAAATGCTAAAGCTATACAGCTCAAACAGTGCGCAATTCAATACTCAAAACAGCTCTCCGTAATTCACACAACACAAGAAGAACAAAATCCCAAGACGTGCATGAACCTACGAAAACTGCAAAAGCAAAAACAGCGCAGAGACAGACAACAAAGAAGAAGGACGAATAAAGAGAACGCGCATACTGAAGCGAAGAACATAGCCCTTGTTTCCTTTTTTTTTTAAATTGCGAAACACAAACAGAGAGTACAAGAAAAGCAAAGTTGAGCTCGGAGATAGGAACAAAGACGCCGTATGTAATCGCGCAGCTATTTGCACTCGCCATAGAATAAGCAATCCAATATTGACTAACAAGCTTGTTATTGTAGAAAGAGACTTGTTTTGGAACGTAAGATGTTAACAAACAACAGTAAAACAATGTTTAGACTGCCTGAAATAAAGTGAAACGATTAGTCCAACACCCATAGTCACTTCTGGCAAAAACTGCGTCAGTTGACACCAAAGATGCAAATTTATCCGGCGCCATACTGCGCAGGCGCACTTACGAAATTACTCAGTGGAGGGGGCACGTTCCCGGGTTCTTCCACCGGCAGAGAATGCCGCAGGCTAAACATGGCAGGGAATACATGTTAGAAAGGTACACATAGCTGGTGAATTACGAGAGAGAGAGAGAGAGAGAGAGAGACAGAGAGAGAGAGAGAGAGAGAGAGAGAGAGTATTCACGTTGACACTTCCAGCAACAATAAACAATGACAACACGAAACACAAAATGTCCTTGATGACTGAACAGAAAAGTCTTGTCCGCTCAGTTCTTGGGAAGACAGCACTATCACAGGCAAGCCGTCTGGAAGGTATTTACACATAACAAACGAGCAAATAATGCATTACCACTCTCATGCCTTCACTTGGTGGTACTTCAACACTTATACAGTCATATCTGTTGGTCAAGCTGTACAAAACGATGCCGATGCATTCTGACGGATCGCTAACTCACTAACCGTATTGTCGACAAAGATCAGGGACAAGGATACATTCTACAGGGATACTGATTGATCATCTTGATGTCCATGCCTTGGTACGTGCACTTGCATTGACACATTCCTCTGCAGTCGCTCTACCAGCTACCAATGATGAGGTTGGAACGGTACATTCAAAGGGGTAGGTGAGCAACAACTGAGTTGCAGACTACCGTCAAGAACTGACGTTGAACATCTCCCTACAAAGGGTGCGTTCAGGGCTGAGGGTTACCTTAGCTTTGCGAGCCAGCTCGCGTAGAACGGTCAATACTGCGGGCTCGGCTACTAGTTATACCGGACTGAAACCAGTCCCACAAACACCAATTAGTTTTTGGTCTTCAGCAGTGTTGCTAGTACAGCTTTCTATATCAGTACTCTAGCCTTGACAAAGCTGCTAGCCTCGTAAAAACAACATAAGGACGACGAATGCCTGAGGAGATTTCTGTAGTGAAAAGCAGTGCGGGTGAACACTGACAATAGGCAAAGTACATAAGCAAGGCATTTGCAATTTACGCTTTGGTGTAAAAGCCAACTCTTCTAGTCAGTTCCAAAATTGAAAACTTAGGTGCATGTAAAGAGATAAAGATAATCAAAATATTCACGATAAGTATTATGATTGACTGAATCAGCAGCAGCAACCACAAAGCTGAAAAACAAAGAAACCTTTTTTTCACGTGTAATTTAGTCTGCTTCTGATCAGCTGAAACAGAAACGGTTGGATAAATCATACACGTTACTTTCTTTCCAACGCAAAAGAGCAACAGTCATGGGCGAAAACTTACCGCGGGGCTGGCGGAAGTACGAGAGACAGAAACCGACGAGCGGTTCTTGGCGCGCAGTTTGGACAGGGTGCCCTCGGCGGTGTCAGCACGCTCCTCGGCATCCTCCAGTTCGTTCTGCACCTTGCGGAACTTGGCAAGGTTCACAGCGGCGATCTCCTCCTGCAGGATAGAACACAGGTCATCAGTCATGGTTTTCATGTCAGAGGCGTGCATCACGTGCTCGTAGCGTAGTAAATAATTATGTGAGAAGTGCACGATGAAGTCTGGAACTGTACGAGTTTGCAATGATTTCTAGACAGTAGCCTAAAATGATTAGGGGGTTTCAATGTACTACCCAGTAATTTCTTTGACCGTCAGGTTCTCTTAGAGACCAAAGAAAGAAGCTTTTCAGGACATTCAGAAAAAAAAAGCTAGAGTCTAGGGAAAAAAGTCAGTAAAGTGATTGCACTCACAGCCTCCTCGACTTGTCTCTTGTAGGTCTTGATCTTGGCCTGGAGTTTGTCGACCAGGTCCTGGAGGCGCTCCTGGTTCTTGCGGTCCTCGTCCGACTGGAAGGCCAGCTCCTTGAGACGGCGGTCGGCCTTGCGCATGTTCTTCTGGGTCTCGGCGTGGCGGCGCTGTTCGCTGTCCAGCTCCATCTCCAGCTCGCGTACCTATAATGTGAGAGATACAAAGACAATGAGGAATCAGCCACAAAGGCAGCATGACCTAATGATGCATTCACGGAACACAGTGGGAAGTAAAAAAAAAAACCCAAAAAACCTTTGAATGACGTTCAGTCGTACGCTTTAATTACGCGTACGGTATGGGGAAATTCAACGGATGCTGGGTTGATCGTTTTGCTTACCCTCTGTTCCAGTTTCTGGATGATCTTCTTGCCGCCCTTGAGTGCCTGAGCCTCAGCCTCATCCAGCCTGACTTGCATGTCCTTGATCTGTCCCTCCAGTCCCTTGCGCAGCTTCTCCACCTGCAGGGAGTGCTCCTGCTCCTGACGCAGCTCATCAGCCAGACGCGCAGCATCGGCCATGGCCTTCTTGGAGCGCTCCTCGGACGCACGCAGCTCGCCGTTCATCTCGTCCAGGTCGGTCTGCAAAGGGCGCGTTAATTAGTAATAACAGTAACGTGGATTGTAATCGGTGAGACGCGTATGCTGAAAGACCAGAAAAGGCACTTTCGACGCTACTGGGAAGAAAACTGTTCTTGTGAGGGAACGTCGTCCTAGATCTTGCGACACCTATAAGTTTTGCCCATTTACACACAAATGCGCTAGTAACGCAAGACGGAGGTGGTGAAGGGTGGCGTTTGGAAGTTTAACGTCCTTTTCCAAGAGGTGGTGAGGGACAATCAGCATAATTATGTAGTTTCGAAAGTGTCGCTGTTCAATATGGTCACCAGAAGGGCAATGTGGTAAAGCAGAATGGAATGGAATGGAATGGAATTGAAAGCTTCAGGAGCAAGTGAAACCGATGACTCTAGCAAAAACGACGAATAAACATCACGCACCTGCATAGCCTGGATGTCAGCCTCCAGCTTGCGTTTCTGTCCCTGGAAGGAACTAGCCTGCGCCGAAAGCTCGTTGACACGGTCGTTGGCGTCAGCCAGCTCGTTCTCAGCACTCTTGCGAGCACGGTCAGCCTGCTCCAAGGCGCTCCTGAGCTCCTCAACCTCTCCACTCAAGACGGTGCAGCGGCGCTCGGCCATGTTGTAGGACTCGCGGGCCTCATCCCGAGCACGCTGTTCCTCCTCCACCTGAGACTGGGTCTCCTGCACGAGCAATACCACCACAATGAACGTCCACTATTCCACTGTCTGCTGCACGAGAGAGAGAGAGAGAGAGAGAGAGAGAGAGAGAGAGAGAGAGAGAGAGAGAGAGAGAGAGAGAGAGAGAGCGCCTTGATGCTAAAGATACCTCACTAATCCCTCAAAATTAATTTGTTTTACTGACATATAACACTTCAGAATTCATTTTCTGGTGGAATCTCCGCCATAAACTTTTACTTACGCGGACTTGCTGCTGCAGTTTCTTGACGGTCTTCTCCATCTCAGCCTTGCCGCGGTTGGCCTGGTCCAAAGCGATCTCCAGCTCGTTGATGTCCTGCTCCAGCTTCTTCTTGACGCGCATGGCCTCAGCCTTGCCCTTGGCCTCAGCCTCAAGGCTGGCCTGCATGGACTCGAGTGAGCGCTGGTGGTTTCGGCTGTAATACACGATGACACCCTCTCATTTTCGGAACACAATGTCAGTGTCATTTTCATGGTTTCATTTTCACTGGTGATGGCAGAGACTCGGAATGAGAAACGTACAATCGTAAGGTACCCGTCTTTCAACATGTATGAAGGTAGTGGATGAATCGACAAAATTTCCCAGTCTTAGCTACTCATCTACACTTTCCATGGTGTTGCACAGAAATACAGTGAAGTCTTACCGTGTGTTCTCGAACTCCTCCTCCTTATCCTGGATGCGGCGGTCGATCTCTGTGCGGACCTGTGAGATCTCGAGCTGTGCGCGCATGACCTTGGCCTCCTCCTGCTCGAGGGCAGCCTCAGCCTCCTCCAGGGCGGCCTGCAGCTCTTCCTTCTCCAGTTCCAGGCGTTTGCGGGCCTTCTCGCTCTCGTGCACGCTGCGGCCTCCGTCGCTCAGCTGGTCGGTCAGGTCGTGGATCTCATCTGCAGAACAGAGAAGGAGGAACAACTGCTCGTGAGATTACTTTTGAATAAGCGGGTTTGGGGAGTTTCGAAGAAAAAAAAATGCTTCGTGTGACAAAACATGACAACAGTAAACCGTCGAACTTGCCACGGTCTCTCAGTTCCGAGTGAAAGAAACAACCCGATCAGTCGCAAAAAAACTCAATTAGGCCCATAGAGAAAAATACTGGAGATCTAACAGAGACATGTATCTTCTCCTGGTTGTTTTTTAAACCTGGCAGCTATCGTCAGCTAAAACTGTGTCAATCATTTACAGAATAAGCAGTTTACAGCACGTACCAGCCAGGTTCTTGTTCTCACGGCGCAGAGCCTCCATGCCGTCGTTGGCCTCCTCCAGCTGGGACTTGACGCGGAACAGCTCAGCAGAGTAGCCGCGAGCCTCCTTCTGTGCGTTCTCCAGCTCAGACTGGAGGTCGTTGACCTTGGCCTGCCACTCAGCGACCGTCTTGTCGAAAACGCGCTGCTTCTTCTCCAGGTTGTTGGCGTTGGCGTTGGCCTGAAAGACAAGAGACAATTTACAGTCATATCCTAGCAGAGGCGTTGTGAACTGGAGATCCGCCTTGTTGATCACGAAGATTATGGTTCAAGTGTTCTTCACAATCTGCGGCTATGTAGGTTGCAGTAGCAAGCAAACATTTAAAAAGCTCCGAGTTACACGTTACAAAGGTTCTCAACTGAAAGGGGAAAAGAATACTCACGCGCTCAACGTCGACCATGAGATCCTCAAGCTCGCCCTGCAGTCTGGCCTTGGCCTTCTCCAGTCCGGCGACCTTGGCGTTGGCTGCCTCGGCGGCATTCTCAGCCTCCTGCAGTTTGCTCTGGAGTTTGCGCCTGGTGAAAGAAACAAGACGAGATAATGAAGATGTAATGGCCTAACCGTTTCATACAAACTACGACAATTAAATCTTGTAGGATGAAAATTCTGTCTCGGAAGACGTGAAAATGTTGAATATCAAAATGCTGACAGGGAGTTCCTTGGCCAAGAAGACTATGAGCGAGCGCTCACCAACGTGCTAAACTTATACTTTCACACACATATCACATGTGCAGTGGTATTGCAGGACATAGGACACGAAACACCAGGAAACTCACTTGGCCTCCTCGAGCTCCTCAGCGCGTGCTGTGCCCTCGCCCTCGAACTTGGAGCGCCACTGCTGAGCCTCGGTGTTGGCCTTGGAGAGCTGGCGCTGCAGGTCGGACTTGCTGTCCTGCTCCTCCTCAAGCTGCTCGCGCAGGGCGTCCAGGTCGGAGGTCAGGTTGCGGACCTCGCTGGACAGCTTCTGGCGGGCCTGTTTCAGACATTTGTAACTGGCGTAAATACAACAACATTTTGATATTTGCCTGTTTCAGACATTTTTAATAACCATAAATACAAAAGCATTTTGATTTTTTTGATATTGATAAACATACTTATCTTCTTTACTTATTGATTACTCTTGGATGTCGAAGACAAATTTAACAACTGGGAACGGATAAGTTCTGATTTGATCTGATATCAACTTAAATGACTAGTACTTACGCGGGTCTCGTCCTCCAGTCCACGCTTGGCGTCCTCGAGCTGGGCGGTGAGCTGGGACTTCTCCTTGGTGAGCTGGCCCACGCGGTGCTCGGCCTCCTCCAGCTGACGGGTCAGGTCGGCAGCCTCCTGCTGCAGGCGAGCCTTCTGGGACTGCAGGTCGTTCACGGTGCGGTTGGCCTCGTCCACCTTGGCGTTCAGCTCTGACATCTGGGCCTCCACCTGCTTGGTCATCTTCTCGGACATGCCCTTTGATGAGGAGGAAGGAAAAAATGTGAAATTCGTGCTAATGGCCATACAGTCATTGCTCGTGCAGGTCAGCCACGGTACCGGCTGACCCAATTAAATTAAGAACGGCAGCTACAATTCGGGAATGTTTTCACGTGTACAAGTTGATGAATACATTGTTACATTCTTGTTAAATCGGCTTAAAGTTGTTTTAAAAAAAGACTTTAGGAAATATTGTAAGAATATTTTAGCCTCAGGACACTTTCGGTTTTCAAAAGATGTAATCTAGACCAAAATAAGCTATACGTGAATTTTTTAGTTCGCATTCGCATGCACACACCACGTATCATGGAGAATGAGGATTAGATGAGAAAATGCAGGAATGAAACCTTGTCCTGTACCCGCTGCCGGAGAACCTGCTCCAGCTCCAACAGCACGTCTTCCAGCTCCATCTCCAGGTCGTAGCGGTCCTTCTTTAGTCTGGATACAGACACATGCAGCAGGCATCATGCAAAACATGCTTCTTCAGAACGTTTTCATTGGCTCAAGACCGCTCCCGAAGTGATCTACATCTTGCTAGGGCTATTCTGGTGATTAACATTGATGATTCAGGTGATTTATATTCATGATGTAGTTAGTTTCTGGATCAAGAGCCACCTGAGTCTCGGCGGCAAACAGTTAGTATGAGAATTTCTAGTTAGCATGGTAGTATCGCTTTATACTGGTTTGTAGGGGACCAGTGAAGGTTAGAATGAGACAGAAACAATGAATAGCACCTCGCCTCGCGGACCCGGGCTGCGGAAATAAAATGTGGCTGGCATGAAGGTGTTCACTGTCCCTGAAAATCAAGACTGTCATGCTTCTTTATCATGAGAGAGGTGTACACATGCACGGTATGAAGTATCACTGGGTACCAAGCATGCTAGAGAGCAGAGTCAGCATGCAGTGGTACCTTGTTCTTGCCGACGTGCTGGATCTGAGCCTGCAGGTCATCGACCTCGGATTTCAGCTGGCTCTTCTCCTTCTCCACCCTGGAAGCGTTACAGTAATCCATGATTACGTTCCAGCAAACTATAGCGTTAGTATTTTGAGTGATTTCTAACATAATCAGTGACAAAGTGACATAATATTGCCAACAACAAAGCGACAATCCTTCATTGTTTAAGGGTAGAAATGTTTGGCACAGCAATTTGCCGTTGCTAAACTGGGAAAGGGGGAATGTGCCAGTACACCAACATATCGTGAAATAAAAAAGCGATCTACACCAATCAAAAGAACAGAACCTGCGACGATATAGTAAGTAATGCTGAAAACAAGACAAAGCTCCTACCTGCTCTTGACCTTCTGGAGCTGGTCGATCTGGTCGGACATCTCGTTGGCGGCGTCCTGAGCCTTCTTGCGGAGGCTGGCGATCTGGGCCTCATGCTGCAGAGTCTGCTCCTCCAGGTCACGGCGCAATTTCAACAGCTCCTGCTCGCGCTTCTTGTTCAGCTCAACCTAGAACAGTTACGCAACAGTTGCAGTCGTGTGTGTTCCAGGATAAAGATAATTATGCGCTCCGTTGTAACATACAACAGTGTGGCAGAGTGTTCTTGAATTTAGGTGGTTATCACCCCTAGGGGATGCATTTACAGCCATTGAAATCACCGTCGCGGCGGACAAAAGACGTTTGGCCGCACCCACCCCATCCCTTTCAGAATCCCCACTGCCTCCTCCCCCACCACCCCTCAAAGTGTGAGATGATCCATTTTTTCAAGAATCAAGAGTTACAAGATCACCCCCTCCCCTCCCACGAAAAGATCCATTTACATAGGTATCACGAGTTACAAGATCACTCAATTTACCGACTAAATTGTGTGTCTCCAGACATTTACCACAGAACATTATACCATTCTGGTTTTGTCTTCTTTTTTTTCAAACCTGTAAATAAACTTAAAATTACCTGTGCAGCAGTGGCGCCACCAGCCTCATCCAGGCGCTCGCCAAGCTCGTCAAGCTCACGGGACAGTTCTGATCTCTGCTTCTCGACCTGAACAACAGACAGACGGGTGGTCAGAGGTCAGTCAACGGTATTTTCTCAGTCTACAGGTAAGCTGTGGTGTGAACATGCACTACTGATGGTGTGTGTGTGTGTGTGTGTGTGTGTGTGTGTGTGTGTGTGTGTGTGTGTGTGTGTGTGTGTGTGTGTGTGCCGTGTGTGTGTGTGTGTGTGTGTGTGTGTGTGTGTGTGTGTGTGTGTGTGTGTGTGTGTGCTGGCAGGATTATGCTATTACGGCAAAATGGCGCGTGTGGAAAAAAAAATCACAAAGTACCAGTACTGTTACATCTCTTACACTTCGCCGACTCAGGGAAACGGCATCTATCGCAGAGTAAACATTTAGTCACTATCTGGTTCAACAGCTACTCAGTTCAGTGAGCGGCCCCGACCTTGTAGACAGCTGGCTGTTCCCGCTTTGGCGGCATGAACTGAATACCTCTTCAGTAAAATTACCTGCCAGGTTTAGTTGGGGGAAAAGTCAGCCGGTAAGAACTTTCTTGAAAATCTGCTGCGTGTTACTCAACAAATCCGGCACATACCTGCGCTAACCGTTCACGAGACTACAGTGCCAGACCGGCCTATGTCACCGGCGCCCCCCCTTCCATTTTAAGCCTGAGCAATCTGCGAAGACTGAGCCGCGGAAGCACGTCACGTCACAGCTGTTAGAACTATGTGTGCGGCTGTCAGTGGCTGTTTTAATAACATCGTTGTTATATATTTAGCCAGCGGAACCTTGACTTTACCGTGACAGCAGATTGCGCAAGCCTGTTTTTCGGGAGCGCGCCGGCGTATCTCAACAGGAAACATGACATGGCTTTGAACCTTTGATTACTTCGTTGTCAGTCGACTGTAAAAACCGAAACTGACTCTTCAAGTTTATTTTACAATGCCACAGTTGGGCGAATGATGCGCTGTCGAGTCAGTTCACAAGTCAGTGCAGTATTAAACTAAAATTTATTACATAAAAACTAGTCCACTTTTCTGGCGGCTCTGTCCCTGATCAGTTGAGCTATCAAAGACTACGCTACGGATTTTAAGAGAAGGGCATAAAACGAATGACTACATTTTCAAGTGGCTTCATCAGTCCTTGAGTCAGACTATGATACGGCCACAGACTGAAGAATTTCCCTTCCCACGGTTCTAGATAACGTACATCCTGATTCATTTGAAAGCGGAGGAGGCCTGTCCTGACCATTATCGCAACACACCGGCGCCTGGCACTGCTCTTAGCTGGCGATCTGATCTGTCTGGGAGTCACGTGTGTTGGCATGTCAGATAACGTACCGTCGGACCCTACCTACACAGGTGAGATTCAATCTCTACCGACCCAAACTCAGTGATCGCACCGACAAAATTCTCAGCTAGCCGCTGGCGTCAGTGCAGCCATCTGGATGAACACTTCACCTACAACTTCATGCGAACTATGACTGAATCAGTAAGCCTGAAAGTAAAACCTCAGTGCAGGTATCAGTCTAAACAGCAGTTCAGTCAGTCTTCAGGTTCAGACTGCCGGATTTATACAATTTTACTATCATGTTCCAACAGGTACTCTCACTCCGTTTCGGTACCGGTTAAGTCCTACTTTTCAAGTATGTCGATAACTACTCATTGTAATTGTACCGCTCTGTGCAAGAAATGGCCAGGATGAACGCAGAGAGAGAGAGAGAGAGAGAGAGAGAGAGAGAGAGAGAGAGAGAGAGATCAAAGTCAGTGACGCAATCAGTCACAACATGGCGGAAGAGTTCAAACTCACCTTTGCCCTGGCCGCACGCTCAGCTTCCAGCTCTTCTTCCAGCTCCTCGATGCGAGCCTGCAACGCACGATCAGTCATGGCTAGTCCTTTTGGTACTTCAGTACTACCACAACCTCACTTCAGCACCGACAAACTGACACTGACTTCCTTCCTTCCACTCAGTCTAACACACTTCACTGTCCTCACGCACTGGCGAAATAAGTCGTGTTTCAAATCCTTAAACCGCAAACGAAATTCACAGAAGTCCTTTAAAGATTTTATCACAGCGCCTTGGATCGGGTAGAAAACGAGTGAAAGGGAAGGTAGTGGTCGAAAAGAGGGAAGGGTACAAAAGGTAGGAAGGTGAGGTAAAGAGAAGGGAAGGAGGAGGGTGGACGGTATCGGCACACGTACACGGGAGGAAATGAAGTGGAGGTGTTCTTCCCTAACCCCTAAACTGCAAACTTGAAGCCGTCTCTCAGACCCTTGACGCTGCCTGCGAGCATATTTCAACTATGACTCATTCCATCGAAACGGGGGAGATGGGTAGCCGAGTCTAGTCTAGAGGAGATAGGGGCAGGATGAGCAAGGTTTGGGAAACTCGAAACTCGCTATTTTTTGTCCACAACGCCTTCGCTGCTTTAGAGCCTACCAGCAACAAAACAAGACGAAATGACGTTTCCAGAAAATGCAGACAGAGCTAAACCAGAATAATTACTCAGCCAGACTGGGTGCTCTCACTTTTGCATACTAGCGTAACTGAGGGTGCACTTACTGTACAGCACTGCCAGAATTATATGCTGACAAGCCTGGCATGTCTTGCGCTCCCCAATTTTCCGGAGCGGCTAACGGCGTTCTTATCATGATGGCCCGTGCCGAGATTCCGAGCTTTTACGAGATTTCCAGCTACGTCTGTATACTACTCTGTAGCACGGTTTTCCACTGCCCTTTGATTTTGCGACCATAATTTCACAGGAAGGAGGGAGGTGGAAGGAGGAGGGGTGGGGGGGAGGGACAGATAACGTAGGGGTGGGGTGGGATGAAACTGAGTTTGCTGGCGCCTAAATATAAAAAGATGGAATTTTGCAGCGTTTAGAGAGGTTGAAGTATTGGGGAAGAAACACGACTTGTTTGCAAGGCTTTTACACTTGTCATGATCTGGCGCAAATCTTGTTTATGAACTACAAAATCTCAACACAAAATCACTTCTAGTCAGTACAAAAGGCAAAATCAAGACTCTGTAAAATACGATCATACGATCAAAAAGGGAAAACGATTCGTCGAAGAATCGTGACTGAATGAAATTGTGGGTAAACAACCAAACCAATATAACGAACGAAGTGCAATGGAACGAAATGATGAAGAAAAGGAGAAAATGAAAATGAAACGAAACGAAACGATGGAAAAAAGGTATAAAATGAGAAAGAACGAAACGAAACGAAACAAAAAAGGGTACTGTACTTCAAGAAGCGCCTTCAGTCCTGGAGCAAGGATGGCAAGATCTGCCGTATCCCTGATAACTTTCTTACTGCGCGCGCTCAGATGTGGCCGCCTCATAGGTTCGTACTGGGGGTTGTAGAGCAAGGGGTGCATGGAAATATTCTCCAACACACTGGGGCTCATGCCGCGAAACTCCCTCGACAGACTCTCGATACCCAGTCTGTCGCCGTATCCCTTGCTGTAAGATTTGGTGGAGGATGACGTTCTGGTGGAGACGACATCGGCTACTTTTTGTTGGGAAGGCGCTGGCGATGGTTTCTGTTTCCGCGGTCGTGTCTCCGCCGGTTCTGCAGGTTTGGCCGGTTGTGGTGGGGCCGGAGCTGGTGACGCCGGTTTTGCTGGCTCTGTTTTCTTGACCACCACCTGCTCTTTGACGGTGGTGATCTCCTCCTGTGTGCTGACAGGAGGTGGGGCCTGGGGCTCCGGGGCCGGGGCCTGGTCACCCTCGGTAGACATGGCTGACAACGAAAGTTCTGTGCTGTTGCCTGTAGGGTTATCGAGACGAGATAGCTCCTATCGCTGCAAGCCTGGCGTCGGGTCGCGGCGTAAACGTACACGATCCACAGGCTTTAGACACTGACGACCATCAAGTGCAGATAGCCGGTCACGACGAAGACGGAGAGAGAGGGGGGTGGCCGCGAAAGGAGGGTGTGCTAGTGTGATAACTAGCATACACCTGGGGGGCTGGCCAACTATAACGGTGTAGTGCGAAGTCAGTTGCGAGCAGGGCCGGTTTCCCGATGTTGTTGAAGACTGAGAACTTTCACAACAGTTTATATGAGGGAAGAGGCGAGCTTCGTCAGCATTGTGATTCACCCAAGTCAGCCCCACAGACAGACAACACAGCAGGCCGCTAGCACGCTGGCTGATGCGAAATCCCTCTGGAGGTCCAGGCGAACTAGGGCTTGGAAAAAAGGGGGTAGGTTCAGTGTTGGGGAAGGGGTGGGTGGCTGCACCCCTCATCCCCAGTGCACTCACCTGCCATGAAAGGCCCCGCCAGGTACTGGCATATGCTAATCAGTCGGGGTTACGTGTCCTAGCAGACCGCGGCTACATACCTGGAAGGTGCCACTTCCTCAGACAATAGGGAAGGTATGTG
Source organism: Batillaria attramentaria (assembly GCA_018292915.2). Taxonomy (NCBI): domain Eukaryota; kingdom Metazoa; phylum Mollusca; class Gastropoda; family Batillariidae; genus Batillaria; species Batillaria attramentaria. The sequence goes on along the minus strand of JACVVK020000031.1, from coordinate 2,228,263 downwards.
TCAGTATACACAAGCAGGGTTAGCTTCACACATTTGCCGCGTGCAACATATAGGTGCAGGACAAAATGAATACGGAAGGAGAAAAACAACAGCCAGACTATTTACTGTAAGGGTATCTGTATTGTCTGCATACCCACAGAGAGAGAGAGAGGGGGGGGGGGGGTAAATTTAGTAGTCCGCTCCTGTGTACACGGGAGGCCGGAAAGTGGAATCGTCGAAACTAAGGGGAGAAAGTTCCATCACTGAGAAAGAGCAGGCAGGAGGTCTAGTAAATTATCTCCTCGCTCCAGAGCAAACGGTAAAAAACAGGGTAGTTGGATTCCATTCGTCAACAGTAGGTGTGAGCGAATAAACAGAGAGAGAGAGAGAGAGAGAGAGCACTCCACAGCCGACACAACACACGCGCATCCTTCTCTCGCACGCGCAAATCTAGCCACGTGGTACCGACGCTCCAACCCTCTTTTCCTTATTTAGCTTCCCGTGCTCGGATCAGGTTTCACAACACCAACCCCCTGTGCGCGAGCGTGCGGCGTGTGTGAGCCACTTCAAGAAAAGAAGATCTTGAAATTTTAACAGATCGATTTTAAACTCAGCTTGCATGTTGCATCAGCACAGCCTACTAATGAGGAAGAACTACTCATGGTCAGAAAAAGAAGCCCTCTGAAGCCGGATACAAGTTTTTTTCTTCTTCTTCTTCTCTCTCATTGCACTTAAAGTTGTTTACGCGGCAATCCATACACATGAATAACACTTCAGAAACGTCAACTGAAATCCAAATTCTTCTCTGGGTAACCTGAACTTTCCACACACCTAGTCAGTGGTACTTTCCTAAATTTATTTCCGCTGACTTCAGCAAATTCCAACACCTTACCGGCTCGAGTCAGTGTGAGAGAAAGAAAAATCTCCTAGCAACTCGGTAATGAAACATTCCGGCAAACGCGCTTTTTTTTTTCGTATCTATCTCGCAGACTACACATGTCGTACGTGTGTAGTCTGTGTGTATTCGTGGCGTGTAGACGCACCTGTCTGTTAGACAAAAAGAAAGAAAAAAACCTTTACCGCTGGGTTGCCAAACACTGGTCTTTCCAAAGAAATACTGAGTGACAGTCATGGGTGCCACATCTTCGAGGGGGTGGATTAAAAAAGTACAATTGGCTCGATGCAAATGGGAGTACATATATAACGACCTTGTGTGTTCTGACCTTGGCCTTGCCAAATCAGAAGACAGACAAGGAGGAAACTGAGTCTGAGTGTAAGAATGCACGTAGCACATACTAGCACTGCACTTGTATGTGCAACAGATGCACGTGCATGACACATCGGAACAAGTCTGGCCCTACACTTGTGAGGTAATTATTTGGCTCATATTCCATCTCTTTCTGAAGCATAGCCAATGCAAATAGTGTAAAGGTTATGGCGTCCATTGGTCGAGAAGTATTGGGGCGTTGTCGAACAGTTTTATTTTCGCCATAGCATCTCGTATTACCATCTGCTAATGAAAATATTATGGATTTTCCGGGAGTTCAGCTCGACTCTTTTGAAGTTCCCGATAACATTTTGTTTCAACAAAAACCCGTTTACATCAGGCAAACACCCGGCAAAGCTCGAACAAGAAAGGTGGGGGCGAGAGTGGGTAGGAGTGAGCATCCCTTACTATACAGTTCTAAAGCTCTGAGAACTATGTTTGGGTTCTGGCGTTCCTAGGCTGGGCCGCTGGAATGGCAGCCGGAGAGAAAAAAAAAATTCACAAAAGCTCGGGTACCCCAGCCAGGTAACTGACCTAAGATGTCAAGCCTACATCACGTTGGCGATGAAAAGTCTACAGGTGCTTTATTTCTTAGGGAGGTGCTGAGGGAAGCAAGCAGAGTATAGTTGGAAGTTTTCGGTGGTTAGTTGCCTACCTGCACCCGGAAAGAATGCAGATTATCTTGGCACAGGTTCAAAAGCTGAACAGCATCACTGAGCGCCAGAAAGAAATGATGTTCAGGTTTCTTGAGGAAGTTTGCCTCTACCGTTACGGGCTCTCTCTCTCTCTCTCTCTCTCTCTCACAGAGTTAAGGCGGAAAATTACCTACCAGCCTACAAGGAAATAATTACATTCCAGATGCAGTTATATGCAAGGTGTTGCCAAGCAACCAAGGGTATCCTAGCTTCCGTGTGTTGTACACCTGTGTTGCAAAAAGCATTTGGCAACACCAGCGAACACCTGTCGCACCTAAGAATACATGTACACGTTCTTGCCAATATTAGCCTAGGTCTCCGTCACCACCGAAAAAGTGTGTACCCTTAGCAGAAATTGCAGACACGTCTTACACCCATACCAAATAGTGGGTACAGACAAGCATTTCTCACAAACGTATCAAATAGCGTGTACTTCGTCGCAAAAGATACGGAGGATGGCTACACAGAGAGAAAGAAAAAGAGCAACGTAGAAGACACGCCGGGTTGTGAGAATAATACAAAATGCAGTAAAGGAATGTGGACATGGGTGATTTCTTTTATTAGGATGTACAATCAAGGATCAATATATTTTCACACAGGATCCCTCGCGCAGTCCACGTCTGTTGAACATTCAGGTATATTACTATTAGACACATCTACAGGATCACACACACACATAGACTGTTTCGTAGTCAGGTTTCTTGGTGGTTCCAGGTCAGTGTTACACACAAAGAATTATTTCTTTATTAGACACAACTACATATGGAACACACAGTGTGGACAATGCAGTACACAAGAGGACACGGTAAGGCAGGACAGACCGGTACTTGCAAAATCAAGATGGTATACAGTGGGACACACACGTGTAAGATCACGTTGGTATACAGAAGGTGTCAAAGTATAAGAGAGTACATATGTACACTGGTTTTGAGGACACACACACACACACACATGTCATAATGGTGGTATGAGTGGTGCAAACACAAACAAAAAATGAAGAAATAAATAGGAACACACGGGTGTCACAGCAAACTTTATTTCCATCGTTTCAAAGTGGCCACTTACCTTTGAGCAGACGACTTTTACCAGGCTTCCTCGGACCAGGTTCCGTACCGGTGAACCATCGACTAATCGAGTAACTAATGTTTTTCTAAAAAGCACATGTTTCCAGGTCCAGACTGAAGACTTCTTCGAAGCACAGTAAAAGATCTCATGGAACGATGTAAGTAATGGCAGTGGTCAACACCATGAAGACACAACAGAGTGAGAAGTTTTGGGTACAGTATGGATGACGTAAAGCAGACGAGACAAAGGGACACAATAGGTAGCCTCACTTAGGGGAGGTAACCTAGGATGACATGTCTGGAAGGGGGGAAGACGAACAAGAGATATGATTCTGTTGAGAAGGGTGTGCCAAAGAAGTGATACACAAAATGGTACACATAAGATGACCGATGACGGCTCCGATGGTGGTGGCAATGAGCTTGACACGACAACGGCCCTGTCATGTATGACAAGGGCAAACGTGAAAGAAAAATGACATATTTTTGATGAGAGAGGATGATGAATACCTGAAGCTCCTTGATCTTCTTCTGGAGCTGGGCCACGAGGTTCTGCTCGTCCTCCAGTTTGGAGTTGAGTCCGTTGATCTCCATGTCTTTCCTGAGGTCAAACACAACAAACATCCACATTAAAGTCAACGGTGCACTCATCCAGGATTTACAGTACCATCGTGTCATTGTGGTTAAGAACAGCATCTCTTTCTCGTCCTAGCTTTCTCTAATAATATGGTACATTGTGGTAAGAGCCACAGTGGGCTATCCATCAGTTCAGAGCTGACTGGAATGCTTCCCATTCTTTAGCTCTTGAGGCTGACACAAAAGTCACGTCAGAAAAAAAAAAAAGACAGACGACTCACCTTCTGACGTTCTCCTCCAGCTCGCGCTTGACGCGCTCGAGGTCCTCCACGTTCTCCTGTGTGGCCTTGAGGTCCTGTTCCAGCTTGCGCTTGGCCTTCTCCACATCACCACGCTGTTTCTTCTCGCGCTCAAGGTTGTCCTCCAGCTGCAAGACAATGCATGGCATGTTACTAAGGTGTACGAGAACTAGGGCGCGCTTAGCGAGGATTCTCAGCAGCTGGATCTAAATACGAAGACTATGAGATAAACAGGCGTTAAACGCCCAGTATACTAACAAACGAGGACAAATGCAGAAACAAGCCACTTCGATCAAGAACATGTTCACTGACCTCCATGAACTGATTGAGATAAGTCGCTCTGTGCTTGTACTATGTACCCAAGATAAAGCATCCATGGCCAAACATTTGGGAATATAATGTCTTGTCTATGGACCTCTAGGGAGCGTTTTGAACCTCTGAGCGAGGATTCTCAGCAGCTGGATCTAAATCTGATGCCGTGATGAAAAACCAAGACAATGCTATTCACCAACTGCAGGCAACACTGACCTCATCAAGAGTCTGCTCGAGCTTGGTCTTGAGCTTGCTGAGGTGGTTGACCTTGTCCTCCTCGGCCTGGAGGTCCTCCAGAGTCTTCTTCTGCTGCTCCTCCATCGCCTTCTTCTCTTTGCTGAGCTTGGCGATCTGCTCATCCTGCTGGGCCATTTCGTCCTGCAGGGTCTTGATCTGGTTGTCGCGTGTCTGCTTCTCCTGCTCAGCCTGTCAAAGGAGGAAGGGAAGGTTTAGCTCTGCTGTCAACACAATAGGAGATCAAGGCAAGTCCAAGACCTGGCATCAATATTAGGATTGATTCCTCGTAGTATAAGAAGGCATCCTTATTCTTTATTAATCTGTTATCGTGAAGCATTAACATAACTTCTTGTGGACGTGAACAAAATACCAGCTCATCTTTGGTTCTTGTACACCTTACATTATTATCAATAACACCAACGCTGGCTGTTCGTTTTCAAAAACATTGATCAAGTGAATGTTATTCGTATTGCTTACCTTGGCAAGAGAGTTCTCGAGGTCCTCGACATCCTGTTTGAGATCCTTGACTTCGTCGTTCAGCTTCTTGTTCTTCTCAGCCATCTCACCGGTCTCATCCTCCTGGTCCAACAGACGCTCCTCCAACTCCTTCAGCTGCTGCTCGTAGTCGCCCTTTTGTCCCACCAACTTCTCGATACGTTCCTCGGCATCGGCCAAGTTGTCCTGAAGGGATGACGAAAAAAATTAAAAAAACGTGAGCACAAACCGTGTTGGTGAAAGGGCGGGTGGGTGTTTGGGGGTTTAACGTCCTTTTTCACCACATAGGGTGATATCAAAGACGGGGCAACGATGAAAAAGCCAGCACAAATATTTGGCCCCAGCGGGGATCGAACTCACGACCCGAGCATTAGAAGTCCAACACTCTACCATTCGACCACCCCGGCTCCCCTTGGTGAAAGGGCGAGGAGAAATAGAATCACTAATGTAATAATATGAAGTTTGACGGCACGTAGTGTGTAGGCGGCGTAAAGCCCTAACCAACTAACTATAGTGTGTTGGGCGTGTTCCTAGGTACGGTTACAAAGATCTCTGTTCTTAACAGGTACTTCGGCATAATTTGTGCTAAAATAATGCAAATGAGGACAATGGTGCCGCCGTGGAGTAGTTCATGGGTTTATGACTGCACTCTCATAAACGGACTCTTGATGCCCCTGTGTAAGATATCTCGAGTGCAAGACAGGACAGAAGATGGAAGAAAAATCCATAGTTCCTAGCGATGACCAACCCATAGCTCCTATCGATGACCCACCCATAGTTCCTAGCGATGACTCACCTGCTCAGCCTGCAGTTGCAGGTAGAGGTCGTTCTTGGCCTGCAGCAGGGTGACGTTCTGCTCCTCGAGTTCCTTGCGCATCTTCTCTGTCTTCTCCAGCTCGGTCTTGGTCTTGGCCAGCTCCTCTTCCTTCTTCTTCATGTCGTCCTCGGCGCGGGCGATGTTCAGGAGAGGCTTGACCTGTAGGACAAGTGCCACTAAGACTTGAGAACTAACAAGATGGGATATATCTAAGTGCTTTGCAAATTCAAAGCGCTGAGGTTCTTTTGAGATAATCTAGCATCTAAACGAAAAGATCGAGTTCTTTGCTTACAGCGTACGACGAAATGCGAGAGCGACCATTACAGCATAAGTGCAACACAAGAAACGTCATAGGAAGGTTATTAAAAATTTTAACTAATTTATAGACAATAGAAGCATTGTGTTGTTGGCATGTCGTTATGTTACCTTGCAGTACAGTTTCCACCAGAGCCAGTTCCTCAGAGCCAGCCACTTACGGATGTTACGCTGGATCACGGACAGACCAACTCTGTTGGGCGAAAAAAAGACCAATCGTCAAGAAAATCCAGTGTTGCCTAAGTCATTGCCCAAAGAAGCAACATTTTGTAACAATTAGCAGACGATCTTTTAAGACACATGATGCACCGACTGATAAAACGTTTCAGTTGTGACCAACAAGAAAAAGCACCATTCCACTCGAATGTCGCCTTACCCTAAAAGGCAGCATTTTGTGAGACTCGGCAGACGAACTTCTAACACCTCCTACTGACGCTCACCTCTGGTCCTGCAGTTTCTTGTAGGCCTTGCGCATCAGGTAACCACGGATGTGGGCCTGGAACATGGCGATGATCTTGGACAGACGCTCGTCACGCATGTCCTCAAGCATACCCAGCACACCGGCCTTGAAAAAGACCTTGGTGGTACCCAGACGGTACTCAGCGGTGTCCAGCTGCAGGGCAGTCAGGATCTTGTCCGTCACCTGCTTGCCGTCCACGAAACCCTGGGGGATGGCGTTGGGAGCCAGGATGGAGTATCTGGGGACGCAGGGAAATCATTTTATCATCATCTTTATTGCGGTCCCTTTCAGTGATAAAACTCAACATTTGTGTTCATCGTCATCATCAACAAAACGAATGAGGACATAAACACGGCACATGGAACAGTTTTCCGAGTACTCGAAGCTGCTGACATCAGTGAGTGTAGACATGTAACACCTAAGTTTGTACAGATCACACGGATATGTCAGGTCAGCTAGAATCCAACTACGTCATTTGATAAAACGCACCTCTGCTTGAACTCAGAGTAGATGATTCTGTTGGGGAAGCCCTTGCGACAGATACGGATGCCCTCAAGCACACCGTTACACTGCAGCTGGTGCAAAACAAGGACGGAGTCGATCAAGCCTGTAAATGAAACAAAGAGAAGTCATTACGTGTTTTGGGGTCACACACACACACACACACACACACACACACACACACACACACACACACACACACACACACACACACACACACACACAGAGGTTTCTTTCTCATCCGCGGTCAACGTGTCCTCAACTACAGGGTGAATGGGGTGAGTGTTTGGGAGTTTAACGTCCTTTTCCACCAAATAATGGTCACAGAGAGTCAAAGACGGGGCAGCGAGAAAAATGCCAGCACAAATATTTGGCCCTAGCCGGGATTTTAACTCGCAACCCGAGCATTGCGAATCCATCGCTCTACCATTCCGGCTCCCCCCTCAGCTACAGGAAAAACTAGACTGTTAAACTCTAAACAGCAAGACGTGGTGAGTCGTAACTGACTGACCTGGCTCCTTCAGCTCGTTGGGGATGATGCACCGCACGAAATGCGGGTGAGTGCTGTACAAGTTCTTCATCAGCTTGTTCAGAGACTCCTGTGGGTGGCACATAAACACAAGTATTAGGCTGTGGTCGCTTCGCCCTTCAGATGAAGTTAAAAGCCAATGAAGAGAAAAGCACATTAACAAGCCACCAGTGTGGAACAATAATGGTTGCGAGACTGTTTCCCTTACAGCTGTACTGATCATTTTTAGGCATTTTTATTGACGCAGTTTGGACACCTTGGATCCAGGTTAGGAGAAGAGAATGCAGGGAGCCTTACGACTTACTATGGCAGAACGAATAGTAATACGTATTTGATTTGAACAAGCTCTTCTACGGCTCCTTTCCAATGGAATACCCGCTACCTCCTCCCGTACCTTCCTACAAGTTTTTTTTTTTTTTAATTTCTGTTGCGTCTGGTCATTGTGTAGTCTGGTTATTGCGCTTCGATGACCCTGACGACATTTCTGTTTCGTTTTCGTTTAGAAAATGGCATGGCTCATGGCTCTACCTATAGGAAATCGCGTGTTAGAAATTGTGCTTCGTCGTCAAAGAGTTAATACTCACTAAAAGAATAGCCTGAAGGTAATTGAGCAGTTAAACGTCTAACTGGTTTGTAGAGCTATCACTTCAAAGCGTGCAAGGCGTTTGTGAGGTGGTATTTCTTGTCTAATGGAAATGAAATAGCGAGGTGTCCACAGTACAAACAATGAGTTTACAAGTGTCTGACATTGCCTACTGTGCACCCTAGTAGTCTAGGTCATCTATGACAGTGTTAGGGAACAGGAGGGTGTGTCAGCAAAAGGGGGTAACAGTTCAAAACGATGCCAGAAAACCCATGAAAATCTACAAAAGGTAATCTAAAAAAAAAACACAAAAAACACTCGTTTTTGTTGTCTTCAAGTCAATTTCAAGGGCTTGAGATCCGTCTTCAATCACAACGGTTACAATTTTGCACACCAAATGATTTTTGTTTCACAAACTGAAGAGTCATTCGAAACTCGAAAAGGTCCGTATTGCAATATAAAACACTTTGCCCTTGAAACTGAAAAGAACTTGTAGGACAAAAGGTTTACCAACAGCACTCGGTATTCACTCAGGATCAGGGATCAGGTTACATGTCTGTCGATGAAGACTCCAATCAGACTGGACAGGAAGGACAAGAAAAGGTAAGGAAGGGCAATGATGAAAACGGATGGCAACTCAACAAACGTCAGGGTTCAGCGTCCTGGGTTCAGCCATCGACGGCTTCATTCACGTGACAGAACCTCGAAGGATCGTGTACAGGAACAAGACGGAAACTCCCGATATTGTGCTGGGTTGGAATAGGAGTCAGGCAGTTGGAGGCAGATCAGAACAAGTGCAAGTGCACCAGGACAGAAGTGAAAGGGAAAACGACTTTGTGAAGGAAGACATGAGAAACAATGAAGTTTGTCACGTTGATGGCACACTGAGTGTCAGGTTTGGTTGAGCTATCGTTGAACACATGCTCGGTAGATGTAAGGTATAAAACCCAAACACTGCAGTCGGAAGAAGGGATGGGAAAGGGGAGGGGGGAACACGGTTGCTAGGTATGGTTGGTTGAAGGGTATCCAAGGTTAAACCAGAAGGAGGGAGGTATGCATCAGGTCGGGTCCACTCCACACATCACAGCCCAGGTGGGCTGGTTCGGGGGGTAGCAGCATGCGAGAATACCGTATACCTTGTGGGTGGAAGAGATTGTCTGGAAAGCAGTAGACTTCTTCTTTTTGGTAGGAGCACCACCCTCTACACAACGCCAAATAGAGACAACAGTGGTGATTTCAGCTGGCCACGGTCAAGTGTTTGCACATTTATGGCACCGCAGGGCACAGCACGAAAGAACCGAGCCGACCAATCGACACGTTTCTTTTGAGCATCCCCGCTGTCTCATAGGTGCGGCATAAATTCCATTTCCACATGACGGTGACATTCCCTCTTAGACACAAGTATTAAAACAGGCTATAAACATAGTATTTTTTTCAACAGAATGTCACATTCATCTTGTGACAAACTCGATCAGAATGGTCACTTTTCATGTGGAAATGCAATAAACATATGCAAAGTCACCAAAATCTCCGTGATGCAAATGTATATAAAATGTGCATATCTAGAGCACAACGGAGACTTGGTGTATGTGTTAAAATGTATTATTACCCTATGCACACATGAAACGGTCATAAAACTGCCCGCTTTCTGCCTCTTCTTTGGCGCGGTATCTGCTCAACAGAATAGAAACATAGTGAGCTCTTGAAATGATCGACGGTCAAAAAGAAATAAAGAGAAATAACACCTCTATGTGTTAAATCTTGCTTTGAATACTATTCTGATAAGTAAATGAAGTACAAATGCCGACAAGGTACGCTCGAGTTGCCCAAAAACCAAAAATTGAAAACGGAAAACAAACGCCGTCGATCCTTTCAAACCCCTATCATTTTTACATGCCAACAATAACAAATGTACCACTGTGAGCGAAAATGTAAAGCACTGCGTTTGGCGATGCAAAGAAAATTGCAATACCTGATTAGATGTACCTTTTGTTGTCAGTTTCATGACAAAAGTACAGCGAGTCAAGTACATAATCCAAACACAAAACAATAAATACTACCTGATCATAAGCCAGAAATGAATGACACATCAAATACATATAACCCGAATATAATCATGACTATTGTCCTTATATTTGATCAGCCATTTAATAATTACGAAAAAGGAATGAAGTTACGTTGAAATCCGCTGACATTATTGTCTCAACTTGTTTCATGCCTTATTTCTTTCAAACAGTTACACTACTGTTCAATACATATTCAATCTTCGAATCAGCATGACCTTGATTTGTTCTAGCCGCGAATTAGCCTTTGTTGCTTGTGCGGCGTAAAACCCTAAATAACTAACTAACTAACTAACCTTGATTTGTTCATTTTAAAGCATAACGTGCTGCAAAAATTAGCGTCATAGCATTTTAGACTTTTTGGGTTGCATGATCTAGGTGTACAAGAGGCTAGAGACCTCATTTCTATCTGCAAAGCCAATCCAGACAAGAGGAATACTGCATGACTATCGCACGTACCGCCAGCTTCGGGAGGAGCGAAGAGGGTCTGCACAAGGGCCTCCTTGGAGTGGACGAGCAGCTCGACAACAGTCTCGTTCAGAGGATCCTTGTTCTTCTCAAGCCAGCCGTCGATGTTGTATGGCACCTGTGGGAGGACGGGACATTCAGTGTCAGTAAAGAACGGCTCAGGTGCAGACGTTTGCTTTGCCAGTGACGCATAACGCACAAGACGTTCAGCAAATCTGGTTGTGTCTTCTCTCGGAATATAGCTTCACCTTTCTCCCACCCCAGTTACAGTCCAAATGAGACATCCACACAAAATAATCCTACCATCACATCACTAGATATACTTCATTTCTTTAGAAAGAATGGCCTCTGCGCTTGGAAAACCCCAAATGCGCTCCATTCTATCTCTCCAAGTCTCCCAATTGTCTGTGTTTGCTTAAAAAAATCTAAATGAATGTCTGAAATGTTTTAATATTTATCTGTTCGAAACAAAAACCAGCAACCCTGAATGACACATATATGAAATGAATTTCAAACCACTACATCAACATCAAACCAAAGAACTGCCGTGTGCATGGGTCAGGTTTCAACCGATACAGACGTCAAGCCTACTAGCGGACACTCACACTGCCGGCGTAGTGGTGCAGCTCGAAGTGAGCTTGGACCTGTCCGGCCTTCTTGGGCTTGCCAGCCTTGCCGAAGTTGGGCGATTTGCCCATGTGGTTGCCCATCAGCTTGTCCAGGAAAGTCTTGTCAGAAGCCTTGGGGAACATGCACTCCTCCTCAAGGATGGACAGGATACCCATGGGCTGTTCGTAAAAGCACCAAAAACACGATTAGAAGTCAACAGAAAATGTTATATGTAAGAGAGGGTGACTCATCATCATATTAGCCTAACCATTACATGGAAAATCCATGCCACAAGACGTAAAGCGAAAGCCGAATGCTAACAAAGTGTGACCTCTGTTTCCAAGCCTAAACAATAATGGAAAGAACTACCGTACTACAGGAAGCAACACAGGATCTGAAAGAACTACCGTACTACAGGAAGCAACACAGGATCTGAAAGAACTACCCTACTACAGGAAGCAACACAGGATCTGAAAGAACTACCGTACTACAGGAAGCAACACAGGATCTGAAAGAACTACCGTACTACAGGAAGCAACACAGGATCTAAAAGAACTACCGTACTACAGGAAGCAACACAGGATCTGAAAGAACTACCGTACTACAGGAAGCAACACACGATCTGAATCATAGCAGATGTTAACTCATCTTCGTTTTTGCGCGTAAAAATAACTACTAAATTACCAAATTACTAAATTGCTGAAAGAAGCAAGACGAAAGCTGATTATGGGAAGGACTCACCTTTTCGATCAGGTCGATGCAGGCCTGCAAGTCCATACCGAAGTCGATGAACTCCCAGTCAATGCCTTCCTTCTTGTACTCTTCCTGCTCCAGGATGAACATGTGGTGGTTGAAGAACTGCTGCAGACGCTCGTTGGTGTAGTTGATGCACAGCTGCTCGAAGCTGTTGTACTGTTACAGATCGAAAAGCGGTTACAATGGCAGTATGCCGTAGTCAATGACAATGAACCAGAAGCAACCCTTCCCTTCAGAATAGTGTATTGCACTGCCCGATGGAACGAGTTCTACAACCGTGCAATTTGCCTTGAAGAATACACCGCAGCTTTTCAAAAACATATTGAATGATCATAGTTATAGGCTAGAAACTGCATCTCAATAAAGCGCGATATGTATAGGCTATTTTGTATTATACTCATCTGAACATCTCCACACTGATGAATGAAAGAATGAATAACGGCAAGACCGTGCTACGTCGCCAGATATAGGGATGTAGGTTGTAGGTGATAGGACCGGCAAAGTCAGAAGCCATGACATTGTAATCTCGACCCAAGGGAAAAGAGGGAAGATTTGAAAACGAGACTTACGTCGAAGATCTCGAAGCCGGCGATATCCAGCACACCGATGAAGAACTGGCGCTTGTTCTTGGTGTCCAGTGTCTTGTTGACACGCTTCACCAGCCACTCAAACATACGGTTGTACAGGGACTTGGCCAAGGCAGCCACGGAGTAGACGACCTGTGATACAATGACCGCTGGTTTTACAATTACAGTGTGCATATCATGGGAACTCCCCCGAAGAAAAGCAAGGTGCTGAAGGTTCCAATACCACGCACACACACACACACACACACACACACACACACACACACACACACACACACACACACACACACACACACTCTCTCTCTCTCACACACACACACACACGCACACACACACACACACACACACACACACACACACACACACACACACACACACACACACACACACACACACACACACACACACACACACACACACACACACACGCTGAGCTCTGATAAGCATATCACTACGAAAGTCTAGTATGAGTATACACTGCTTGAACTGCACGTGAGCAACGTACCTGGTCCTTAGTACGACCCTGGGTCACGTACTCGTTGCCGACCTTGATCTTGGGCTTCAGGAGAGCCTTCAGCAGGTCACCGGCGTTGATACCCAGCAAGAAGGCCACCTTCTCGGCCTCTGTTCACACAGCACAAGCCGAGTCAGAACTGGCCCGAAAAGGCTTAATAATAAAGGTTTAACTTGCCAATGAAAGGCTTTATAACAAAGGCTTAAATTGCCCATGAAAGACTTTACAACAAAGCTCGAGTCTAACTTGTCCTTAACATGATTTGCTCTGACTTACTGAGGTTCATTCTACGTTCTAAAGCTCACTGCTGCAAAAAAAAAAAAGAAAAAAAAAAGTACGAGTACAAACCAGCGGTGCCATCAGCCTCAGCCTGCTCCTCCCTGGGCCTCTGTTTGAACTTCATCTCACCGAAATGCATGATGGCACATGTGCACTTGTACATACTCAGCTTCTCTTCAGCTGTGAAACCCAGCACGTCGAAGGCGGTCTGTGAAGAAGAAGAAGAAAAGGAGATAAGTCTTCACTTCCGTAGAAAAACACGTATCGGTCTGTAAGAGGGAAGGAACTAAGGACATCCTCCTGTGGTCGTCAGAGAGGCTTCTCAAATTTCCCACGCGATCTTTTGGCGAGCGCTCTTTTAGTTTGTCGTATCATCCTTATGGAACTCTCTGCCTGCAAATCTGAGAAATGCGCCCACTCTTTCTTAGCAATCTTAATACGTTCCTATTTCGCAAAGCCTTCCAGGAATTTCCTGTGTAACTTGTCAGTTCCACCAGTGCACGTCTGTCCATCTGTGTAAAATGTGCGCGAGTGTCGATGAGTGATCGGCGCATAGAGGTTTTCCTAAAGAAATGCGCCCTACAAATATCATTTATTGTTTATTATTATTAAGAATATTCAGTTCCATACAAACACGTCTCCAGTTCAGAAGGTAAGTTTTTACAGTCATTAATACACCTCCGACAATCTCGTCTGCTTTTCCTACTCTGAGATGCTGCAGATACTTACATCTGTGATTCCCATTTCCTCTACGTCATCGATACCATCGACAGTCAAGTGTCCTTGGTTGATGAAGGAGTAGAGACCGGCATCAGGCTGGATCAACACTTTCTCTGGAAACAGCAATAATGGATAGTGAGTCAGACAAAAGGCGCAAAAGTTTCGCATATGAATCACACACCCCATAATCCTATCAAAGGGTGAAATGTTCTGTTGCACGTGCACAAAGTGGCAGAGGTCATGGAAGAGACAATACGTCCCTCAGGCAGCGAGCATTCGAATAAAAATAGGAATGTTTATTCTATAGGCCACAACCAATTACAAGACACAATAGAACAAAAATACAGAAGATCAAAGCATTTTTAAACACACACACACACACACGCACACACACACACACACACACACACACACACACACACACACACACACACACACACACACACACACATACACGCATGCACACACACATTCAACGCACTCACGCACGCACGCCGCCCCTCCTCCAAAGAGGCTGGGAAGAAGGGGGGAAAGGGTAACATAAGGTGAGGCATTAGCAATGCTTTGTGGCGCGGAGCCGGTCTAAATGCCTCGAATACATACTATTACATACATGGCTGTACTGTTTTTCACATAGCACGTTTCGTACGTTGAAACGCAAGTCAGCACGTTCTTTCCAAACTCAAGAAGCGCCCAACATAAACCCTTCTCCTTGCCCGCCTCCAGTTTCTCCCCTATCCCCTTCCCCGTCCCCTTGTCTGCCCCAGCGATTCCACTGTATGCCTGCCCCACAAGTACATGCTCAGGGTCCAATCTAGGACATACCAGCAAGACCGGCAATGGCGTTGGAGGTGACCTGGTAGAATATATGGTAGTTCCTCTCAGCCGGCTGCTGGAAGGTCACACGGGACTTCTCCAGCAGGTCTGCACAAATATACAAGAAACGTTATATATCAGTTACTATATTCTACATATTGTTATATTATTATTATACATCATATGCTTGTGTATCGTTTGCTGGGTATTTGTATACTTAACCATAGTTTGCAGTTATAGATGCACTTCATCTTATTATAGTCAGTGGGCTGGGGCCAAATATTTGTGCTGGCTTTTTCATCGTTGCCACGTCTTTGATATCACCCTATGTGGTGGAAAAGGACGTTAAACCCCCAAACACCCACCCACCCTTATTATAGTCAGTGACCGACTTGACAGAAGATAATTTTATGGTTTCGTCTCGCGCACACACAAAATGGAAGCCCAGCTATCAGCTGAATTGGTTTACTTACAGAACTCGATGTCGGCACCAGCGATCTTGCCTTGGGTTCCGAAGTGGATTCGGATGAACTTTCCCTGTAGAGGAAACCTTGGCGTGAATATCACGACTTCTACTTGAAGTATAAGGCTCTATTATATTGCTCAACAAAAGTGTCTGCTGATTGGTAATGTGCGGGAAAGAAAACTGGAAAAAATGCACATGTATTCAAGTGCGTTTACTTCTTCGTCTGAAAAATTTCGTATTCGATTTTAGGCAAAGGGACGTTATCATGTCTGCCTCTACTGTGCGATGAAATACTGTACCTCTCTCGAAGGTTGTTCGTTGAACACACACACACACACACACACACACACACACACACACACACACACACACACACACACACACACACACACACACACACCCCCGCAAGTACACACGTTTTTACATCGACAATTCACTGAATCGTCGCATACACAGGACTAAGACAACGTATTAGTTCTTTGGTTGGAATACAGCTACACTATATGTGTGGCTGTAGGTAACTGGGAGACAACTGGTGCTAATCTTTGACCGAAAACAGTCACAAAGAAAGGATCATTCTGGTAATTTGACAAACGAACGAACGAAAACGTAATCTAGTCATTGCAAGGTGGGTACAGAGGAATAAACCGAAGTCAGTGGACTTGAGATTATTTTGGTCACACGGGCAGTGAGGAGCTAGGGAAGGAACAAAGGGTTCTAGTGATCAACAAATGAGGCGGGGGCAACAGTCGGTGACACATCTACAAATCATGGAATTTTCTTTCAAAGGGGGACAATCCAAAGAATTTCAAAGAAACTCTCAAATATTGCCAGCGCGCCTAACACTCTTTTCTTTCAAGTTCTCCTTCATTTCATTGATCTGTCAGATCTCACAAGTACATTCAGAGAAACGTCTTTTTCTATTTTTCCTTTCTCCAGCAAAACCACAGAATACAAGGTTTTACAGCTTAGGTTCGTTGTGAAACTAACATTTCCGTTTAAAAGTTTCTCTTAATGCAGTTTGTCCAAATTTTATTTTGTAAAGTTTCTTGTAATGAACCCCAACAGAGAACGGTAGACCTGTTGAGTATCAATACTTACGAATCTGGAAGAGTTGTTATTTCTGATGGTCTTGGCATTACCATAGGCTTCCAGTACAGGGTTAGCTTGAATGATTTGGTCTTCCAGACTGCCCTATAGGCAAGGAGAGGCAAGGAACAAAACACACAAGAGTGAGTGAGGGGGTAACGGGTTAAAGGTAAAGGTGAAGATGAAAACCAGGTGCTGTGGCAGGAGGCACCCATACTGGAAAAGTGGTTCACACCTGTGGAAAAAACTGGAGCTAAGTAAGGGGTAGGTTTCAAACGGAGGTGGCTGGGCGTGGGGGGAGTGGGTGGTGGGGAAGACACTCGTCGCAGTCACACGGAACACACGGGATTGCACAGCCAATGGCCGTTGTTGCTGGGGTCACGTGATGTCACACGGGATATCAGGGGAGTGAAATCAAACCACACATTATCCCGCCTGAACTCCGGTATCCTGGCCATGCTGCTGTTTCGGTGAAAACAAGTGGTTAATAACGTAGAATAGCACATGGCGCTTCCGGGCAATTCAATCTCAGATTTGCAGTAGCGTACATTTTAATCGCAACGAGCATGAACTTCTCATGGAGTGTCTCTGCACTTCACAAGTAGTCACTGGATTAAACTGGATGTTTGAAAGTTCTGCTTTGGCAGAAGTAAAAATAGTAATTTTTTCCAGGTGTGGAATAGGAAAAGATCATGCCAATGAGCGCCATGTGTCAACTCCTTTGTGTCTGAGGAGAAAAAAAAAGGAAAAAAAAAAGAAAAAGGATAAGGACAGTACTAGATAAGTCGGCAGAAACCTGAAACAGAAAAGGGGAAGGAATGTGACGGGTTCTCGATCACTCAGATGGTAAAGGAAAAGGTTCAAAGGTTCTCAGACTAGACTGAGCAGTACTGAAAGACTGGGGTTGTTAATGTCCAGGGTGAGAAGTCGTTGGTATCACATGGATGGATGGCTGACTCTGGGAGCACACGGGAGTGGAAAATCGGGCAGGTAGGTTTGAAACACTGAGGACGAAGGTGTGGTGGGGAAGGTGGTTGTGCGATGAGGTAGGCAGGTACAAAGATTCTGAGCTAAAGGAACGTCACACAGCAACGGCTGACTGCAGCCAAACCCAGGAAGAGTCTCGCGAGTCCGTTGGGACTCTACTTACGAATCTGGAGGAGTTGTTGTTACGTGTGGTCTTGGCATTACCATAGGCTTCCAGTACAGGGTTAGCTTGGATAATCTGGTCCTCAAGAGAACCTATCTATAATGCGGGAGGTAAGGAACAAAGAAACAGGACAAGATAAGTACGAGGGTAAACCACGCTGGAAGGGTAGAACTGCTTTTCCGGAGAAGATGGTCTCCCAGACTGTCCTATAGGCGAGGAAAGGAACACACAAGAGTAAGTGAGGAGGTAACGGTTGAAATGTGAAGGTAAAGGTGAAAGCCGGGTGCTTTGGTAGGAGGCACCCGAACTGGAAACTTGGTTCACACCTGTGGAAAACTGGAGCTAAGTCAGGAATAGGTTTCAAGGGTAGAGGGAGGAGGAGGGGGGTTGAAATGGGAATTGTTGGAGTTGGCGGTAGGTAGGCAGGTAGGTTTGTGCGTTGAAAAGGCTGGGTTTCGGAACGGTAAAACAGGGATAATTTTCAAGGGGAAGGGGCGTGGTGGGAGGAGGGGGAGGGGGCTGTAGGTAGGTAGGTAGGTTGGTTGGTAGAAGGTTTGTGCATTAGGCGAGGGGTTTCGGAATGTCACACGGTTATGGCTGACTGCAGCCAAAGGTGTCGAGTCCTCTGGGACTCTACTTACGAATCTGGAAGAGTTGTTATTTCTCAGGGTCTTGGCATTACCATAGGCTTCCAGTACAGGGTTAGCTTGCACAATTTGGTCTTCCAGGGATCCCTTTGACACGAGCGGGGACAGGAAAGGAACAAAAACATAGACAGTGAGTCAGGGGGACAACAAAAACGCATGGAGCGGAGTGGAGAATCTCCAGAGTCGGCGGTCGGTGGTGGTAAAGCTGTGGATAAAACGGGTGTCGTACGGTTAGGAGAGAGGACGGTCAAGTTGGTAGTGATGAATGCGGGAAACTGGCTTCTGGATTCAGGTAGGCAGGAAACTGGAATCCCTTCCATCCTTCAGTCTACAGCAGGAAGGAATAGTTAGGGACTTGGGAAGATCTGATGTAAGGGTGTTCAGGGCAGGTCTGAGATGTTTCGGGACAACGGAGGGAGGGTTTTGGCGGAAGGGAATCGCAATATAAGGAGCTTCACGTAGGCCGCTGGAACATCAAAAAGGTATTGCGGTAGGAGGGAGTCGAGATAAAACGTCGCCGAATTCAAAATTATGCATCATGTTATCTAGGTGTTAGTCAGTGGTGCGGAAGACGTAATATTAAAGGTGGATATGGGCGGTACTGGGATTCAACTCAGGGGTGGGGATTTACGGGAATAAGGTGTACAGGTTCGACCCTCATGTACGGGTGGTTGGGGAGGACGTGGAGCATGTAAGTGAAGGAATCGCGTGGTGCTGCTAAGTTCTAGCATTACTCGTTGTAAGGTTATTTCAACTGTAAGCGTTGAGGGTTGGTTCCATGGAGAGAAATGTGAATCGAAAGGAAACAGGGGAGGAGGTGGAGGGGTTTGGGGGGCGGGGGGGGGGGGGGTGTCAGGAACCGAGGGTGAAGAAAATACGCCTGGATCTGGTAGTGACGGCGGTGGTGGTAGTAGTTTTCCGGGAGTCGGAGGAACGTAACACACGGAGCGGAGGAGTCCAGTTGTTAATGAAATACGCATGACTCATCATCGCGTATACTCACGAATCTAGAGGAGTTGTTGTTACGTGTGGTCTTTGCATTACCATAGGCTTCCAGTACAGGGTTAGCTTGGACAATCTGATCCTCAAGGCTTCCTTGCTATAATGCGGAAGGTAGGGAATAACAAAAAGAGGATAACGTAAGTACGAGTGTGAATGGATGGGTAGAGCTGCTTTTCCCTTGGAGACGTTCAGGATAGAGAGTTGACGGTAGGTGTTGAAAAAAGTGGATGGAGTCAAGATTGTGGAGGAGTAGGCTGTGGGGGAGTAGGGTGTGATGACGGTCGTTCAGGGCCAAGAAATACGTCACTGGCCATTGAGGGACCAAGGTCGGGTCGACGGCGGTTCGTGCTGTTCAACCTGAGACCTGATCAAGGAGAACCGTTAGTCTAAGGTGTTTTACGGGCGACTAACAAAACAAGGATGGTATTTTCCGCGTCGGTGTGGTATCAGGTATATCAGACAGGTTGCGGTTCTCAGTACTAGGTCACCCAGTTAATCTTGGAATCAACCACGGCGGAGAGAAGGTTGGGTGTTAATATGGAGTCCTATCTACTGGGAGTTTGGTCTGGGGGGTATTCAGGGTCTAATTCTAAGGTCACGGAAGGAGAGTAGTGTCAGTTTTTTTGGGTGGTACGTTGTTGTCAGTGGATCATCCGTGTACTTCATGCCATGTTTCGGCCACTGGAGTCCTTGTTTCTTGAATCGACGTGTACTTACGAATCTGGAGGAGTTGTTGTTACGCGTTGTCTTTGCGTTACCGTACGCTTCCAGTACGGGGTTACACTGCACGATTTGATCTTCCAGAGTTCCTTGCTGTGGGGGTGGATTTTGGGGGAGAGAAGGGTCGAGTACGGACGTGGTGGAAGGGAGGGGCGGATAGATTTATGATAATCCGGAGTAATAGATGAGGTGGGAGGTTTTTGTTTTTTGTTTTTTTTTTGTTTACATTTTGATTGTTGGAATGGAAAAGAATATGATTTGTGTTCATGAGGAATATTGCAAAAGATAGGAGAAGGAGAGAGAGAAAGAGAGAAGAAAAAGAAAAAAAAATTGCATCAATACACAAATCAAACCGTTCATGAAAATGATCAAAATAACATGTTCAATTCACATCTTCAAACAGTAAAACTTATGATACATTTTGTCCAGTTTGGTCTTGACTTTTCATTCACAGCGCGAACCAGCGCGGTTAGGTGCAGATTAGTGAAACCGATCATTTATGCAACACCGAACTTTGCAAGCAACCAGCAAAAGGTATGTACGCATCAGGCCAACAAATACTGATACTTCGAGGAAATTTGCAACAAATTGTAATGTAGGTTTGACGTGAAATGCCCTCTTTTATACCAAAAGTGCTGATGGTCTCTTTGACTTGGATCAGAACTGAAGAGCAAGGACCAAACTGTACATTTCAATATTCAACAATATTTAGCGCATGTCTGACCAAAGCACAGCTGAGAGAAAAATGTAAAACTAATGTGAAACTTGAACAACATTCCATACTTTAAAGAAACATTACCTATTTACACTTAAATGCAATATAAAATCTTTAAAAACATCAACATTCTCGTTTACAATAAGATAGTCATTAAAAAAAAAACAGGTCTATATACATCTTACCTGTTGTTCTGAGAGAAAAAAATGCATCGTAATTATGGACAAACGGGAAACAAAGAATCCATGCGAGGTTTCCTACGATCAAATCCCGAACCATGCAGGTTTTTCCTTAAACAAGATCGTCACGTGCACGGTGGAGTTTCACACAAACACCATGTGGGTCATCTCGGCCGGTTGGCCAGTCAGTTTTTTTTTTTTTTTTTTTTTTACACACGAGGGAATCAATCCGGATTTCGCACACATGGGAAAGATTGTTAAAGTCACATGGGTAGAAAAAGGGTAGGGTAACACTCTGTTGAACACTCTGGGTGGGAGAAATCTACACGGATAAGGGCGATGACACCCTTCCTTCAACTAAATCAGTGTTAAAGGGGATCACCCGTGTTAAGTAGGGAACAGAACTGGTTAAATAAGTTGTAGAGGATGTGACTATTTTCTATAATGTTGACGGTTATACAGCTTCAGAATCCCCATAAAACCGGAGAAAAATACACTACTACGATGTTCTCTTCAATAAGCATGCACTTTAATATTACTTCAAAACGCTGTTTCCATTCCATTGTTACTATTGTTACTATTCTCCTGTTTCTACTTTGAACTGAAACACACACTGGGTTAATTTTTTTTCTGGCCAGATGGACTTTACAAAAGAAAAAGACTGGCTATCAACGCTATTCTCAACTCTGGCCATGTAGTAACAGTTTGGAGAAAAGGGGGAGAAAACCAACAGGCAAGGCTGAAACTGTCGTCATCATGCCAGGATCATTTCCAAGGGCAGGGTTGTCACTCAGTGGATTGGCACACTGTCTACAGGATCACGCGTTTCTACCTTTTTGGAGTCAGCGGAAACTTCTTCCTCCGTTTTAGTTTTGGATTGGGCGGCGGCCACAAGGGCAAAGTACTGGATAACCTTTTTCGTGTTCTCAGTCTTACCGGCTCCGGACTCGCCGCTGTTGGACAAATCACACATTTCTGTTCACTGAAAACCTCTTCTTGCATGCACTCTGCATGGACCCTTGCAAAGCTGTACCATTAGCACGCCAAAACAGTCTGCGTCAGATCAGAGGTAAATCAGTGCAGTTTTATGAAATGTGGAAATAATACTCCTAGCAGACTTACGTTATGGTGTGTGTTTTCGCGTCATACAATTTGTCTTATCAGAAGCTGAAACAGCGTGTTTTGACGTGCTATGGTTAAAAACATAAAGCACTTTCCTCTGGCGTTGCAAGCAGAAAGAGTGGCCGGCGAAGATCGAGTAAAGTTATCACAGTTGAAATGTCTTTTCATTTTGTTTCTCTCGTTTTTCTTTCTTTTTTTGCGACAGTTAATAAATACACAGTAAATGTGAAACCGTGATGGTCGTATGCCACACTACTCCCTGCATTGCAAACCCTAGAAAACTGCTCAGCATAACGGAACGCCTCCGCCTGATTCGTCAGCAGATTGTGTGTCGTTTCAATCTTCTGACCAATCAGAGTACGCGACAAGCGTCACGACACCAGTCACGTGACATACCGTACAACCAATGACCCCCGCTGTGACTTACGACAACGTTCTTGAAATCGGCACCAGTGCCATGTTGCTCCTGCAGCTGAAGCTGCATCCTTTGCTCACGGATTTGCTGATTGGCTGCCACGTGGGCGAAGTACATTATCACTTTCTTCGTGCTCTCCGTCTTCCCTGCGCCAGATTCGCCTCTGTGCGGGCAGACTATTTCATTTAACCCTCCTCCCAGTCTCAGGCAACTCATTTCAGTTATATTTCAGATATTTCAGTTACCCCCCTCCCCCCACCTCCCGCGTCTTCCCGACGCAGTGAACTCAGTGAGGGCCATCTATCTTCAGCGAACTAACTAAACCCCCGGTCAGTTGCTTATATATATATCTATGTCGGCATCTCTACCCGGCGTCGTTTGGCAAATGTGCCTAAGCCCGGCCTGTGGATCTGAACTGGTCGCTTGGGCACTTTTACCATTCGGCGGTAGATCTGCATGCCGTACTGGTTTCGACTTTTGTCTTTCATGTCGCCCTTATGTGGCGGAAAAAGACGTTGAACCCGAAAAAAAAAACCCCAACCAAACAGCGTAAATTTTCACTTCCCTGTTCAGTTGTCGGAATTACCTAAAACGAAACTGATATCTCCAGGAACAATAATTCACAGTCAGTGATACAGTCGACCAAGACGTAGAAAATACAGGACAAACTTTCGTCACCGTCTTTTAGTATATAAATCTGCGGGGCAGTAAATTCCCCGCCTGCGGTGTACATAAACGTAAATGTTACGACCTCAGATACATTTCTGCCTCTACATGAGAATTTAGGTTTCCTGCGATTGTTAACACAGTAGTGAGTTACTGAAACCAGTACTGCATACATTTTTTTTTGTAGGGAACATAACAAAATAAAATAAAACATGGTAGCACTGAGCAGTCTTTGGCATGCATGTTCAAGGAAAAAGAAGATGAAGCAGAGAAAAGGAACAGAAGTTAGAACGCTACAAAGCTGGGTTACTGTCAAAGGGGGACAATCTGGCACACAACAGGGCTGGAAAATGAAGGAAGATGAGTGAAAGACAGAAAGATATGAGACTTACGAAAACATCTGATTGAGCGGGGAAGATAGGAAGATAATAACCAAAGTTCTTATGTTTGTATAGTGTAAAAGATTGGGGGAAAACAGTGAGAAAAGGGCATGTTTTGTTCCCAAAGCGTACGTAGTGAATTACATTCAATTCAACAGGTCCCCGTAACAAAGCACCCCGTTTCACACACCCCCCTTTCACCCCCAATTCCCATGCAAAAAAAGGCCAGTTTCCATAAGAAATAATAAAAACCACAATAAGAATCAGAAGCCAATCGCCAAAAAATTAACCATTCCCTTGCCAGGCAACAGATGTTTCAGATTTTGTTTCCTCCCACAAACACCCACAGCCTGGCCGTCTACAATACTCATTGATGTATTCCGTTATTGTGCTGCGCAAGAAGATTTTATCACAAGAAGATGGGGATTTAACAATGAGAAAGAGGATCGAGAGTGGAGCAAGAGAGAAACGAAAATATGGCGGGAGACAGTGGTGGTGGTACGTGTGTATGGTTTATAAGGGACTCTGGATAAAATCACTCACGTGATCAACATAGACTGGTTCTCACGATCTGAAACACAGAAGAAAAGATGCACGGTAACTCAAAGTGCAAGAGACAACCGAGTACTTCAAGTAACTGAATCAAATTGAATCATTTTATTGACCTTGCCGAAGGTAATGGTGACGATGATGTTAAAGACGTTTTAATAAAATAAGACTGCGTACACATAACACTGCACTCTATCTTATATTACTGACAAAAAAGTTTAATGTCAGACTAATTTTCTAGTCATCAGTGTTCCTGGGTCTGAATTTCGAGTGTCGAAAGTAATCCAGCGAAACAAAAACAAAACAAAACGTTATGGGTGATTTGGTTACCGTCTGATGAATTATTCATTATTGTTTGGGGTATATTTTGTTTTATATAACTCAGTGTTAATATGAAAAATCTCAGTTTGCATGTTTATGCCTGCTCTCTTGATCCCCTCAGTCCCCCGGCTCCCCCTCTCAGTTTCTCTGCCACCTATCTGTGTGTGTGTGTGTGTGTGTGTGTGTGTGTGTGTGTGTGTGTTTGTGTGTGTGTGTGTGTGTGTGTGTGTGTGTGTCTTTCGGGCAGCTCATGAAACGGCTATTTAATTTCTACACAAACAATCAAGCCAAAAAAAGAGACGGTGATGATATACCATGCTGGAATGACTGATAGAAGATATTATACGGAATGATACTGGAAAGGAATTTTGACATTCCTAGCAGATCGGATCGTGCACAACACCCCGAAGTGCTACCGTGTGCTGGAACCAACGCGCGCACTCAGCGAACACGAACATGCTGCTCGTGCCGACCGCCGACCGGCCGCGCGCTGCCGGGGGTTTGTGTTGCACGTGCGGAGGAGGCGTTGGAATGTCAGGATCTTGTCTTGGAAAGGTGCCAAGCCTGTTTGGCGAACCTAGATGTGTGCTGGGCTACACCTATGTACAGAACCTTTGCCGAAACAGCAAGAAAAGTGCGGCGTACATGTGTACATCGCTAGTACCGCGCTGAACTGATGAATGTTGATTGAGCCAGTCGCGGTTACAGCCGTAAGCCAGTGATGCATACATACAAACTGCGCTATTCTTGACTGACTTGCACCTATGTTGGCTGCCGGTAACCGGCTGGCACCTTACGTCATGATACGGACTTCACATGGATCCTTTTAACTTATAATAATATGTTTCAATGTCTTGTCCGCTATAAGAGCACAAGCCGTCAATGAAGTCGACATTTCATTTAACTGAGAACTGCACTGATACTACACTGTTACAACATTCGACACTGACAAGTTAACGAAACTGATTCGGTATCAGTTATCAACTGTGCCAAGATCAAAGTGTAGTAAACTGAGATGCCCTGTTCCGTCTCACTAAAACTGATCAGAATTTCGAGCCTGAATTCATAACCATCAACATGTTTTGTTTGACTTAACTTGAAAACCGACAATTTCATACTGATTTCACGACTTTGATCAGTTCAGTGTAATTCAAGTTGTCCAAATTTTAAATCGCTCACAAGCAACACGCTCAAAAGAAAAAGTCAACTTCCTGAAAATCCTTTTCTTTGGATGAATTAAAAAATCCTCACCATTTTGGTCAGTTATTTACGTAGGCTTGGTTTAAACATAAGTTTATTTCAGTGACAGCCGGGTCAGTTTCGTTTGTGTAAGCGGCACTTTGAAGCAGTCGATCACGGGTGGAGGCATTAGGCCTTAGGGCCTGTGTACAGCCTCGACCCTTTATTATTATTTTTTTTAAAAGATTTATTATTATTTGCACGTAGAACACGCTTCTTGTGGTAAGCGTATGTGAAACTAAAGCAAGGAAAATGATCAGTGCTGACTGCACCCTGACTAGCCGGTGCTGTGGGGAAAACCGCCGCAGAGTGAGCAGTCATGTACAAAATCCCTAAGAAGTCAAGTGGAAATGTGGTTCAAGGTACTGCAGAACACGAGTGCGTGCCAAGTCTCTCACGGTATATTTATCACCAGTGTCACAGAAAATCAGTTTCATATGTACCAGAGAAAGGGGCAGTACTAGTACTACACGCAGCAATTACCAGTGGACTGACGACCCCCTGAAAGGGCCCATCGCAGGCGCGTGCAGAGCCCGTGCGTGTGCCATATATGGGGCGCGCGTGGCGGGCAGGCAGCCTGTCACGAGATACCGCGAGGCTCAGCACAAGCGCTGTGTAGACTGTGATCTATCATACGCCCAGGTACACAGAGCAAACACGCCTACCTACAGCGCCCAGGTACACAGAGCAAACACGCCTACCTACAGCGCCCAGGTACACAGAGCAAACACGCCTACCTACAGCGCCCAGGTACACAGAACTTACACATCTTTCCTGTACTTTCTCTGCTCTCTGTAAACACACCTGAGTTGTTCAGTTCAATGTGACTTTTGCCTTTCTTTATCAGTGTCGAGGACTGACTCTGAGTAGACTAGCTAAGCCGTTCTCACAAGTTTGCATTTTCCATTGTCTACACAATCAGCATTTTTTCCTGGTCCTTTGTTAAACTGAGTTTTTTTGTTGTTTTTTTTTGGGGGGGGGGGGGTTGTTTATTTTGTTTTGTTTTATTTTTGGTTCCGCAGTGAAACTGGCTTTTAGTTTTCTCATCTATGTTCAGTAAAACCCCTGAATCTTCCAGCAACAATTCTATATTAGCTGTAAGTGATTTATCATTCATTTTTTCTTTTCTGACTTTTTTGTGTGTCACTCACTATCAATAAAAATGTATACAAGACAAGACATAAATATTGCAGACAGACTGTTTCAGTCATCACCATCACCGTTGTCGCGGCTTCACTTTGATAAACATTTTCGGCAGGACTTTAGCAGCAAATAACAATTGCAGTGCCAGCGTACAACTAGTAACCAACCAAACAAATAATATAATAATATCAATAATAATAATAATAATGATAATAATAATAATGAATAAATTAAAACGAAAGGAATCAATGAATAAGATATAAAAAAAAGAACACCCCAAATCACAAAGGGAGAGAATGAGAGAGTGTAGGTATTTTTTTAATTATTTCCCTTACCTTGCAACATGTTCTGGTAGGCGTTGTCAGCGATGGAGAAGAGATGGGGAGGCATCTCAGTCTTCCTCTTGCCTCGGTACTTGTCAACAATGCTCTGAGTGTAGATGGGCAGACGGCGGTAGGGGTTGATGGCCACACAGAACAAGCCAGAGTAGGTCTGCAATCAAGAACACCGAAAAGTCTGTCAGCCATTTCATCAGAGAAATCAATCAGATAAAGAAACCACACACACACACACACACACACACACACACACACACACACACACACACACACACACACACACACACACACAACTTGATTTATGCGTGGACAGAAGTGACGTCTGTTCGGTTGGTAGCAATATTAAGAAATATACAGAACCAAGCAAGTAAATCAGCAGCTAGATATTGATAGCTGATGAAGTCCTCCTGATACACTTGTGCACTTATAATAACATATTCCTGTGTTACAAGACAGTGGCAGACGGTGTGGTTAACAGATTTGCAGACAGAGACAGCGAGAGAGCCGGAGAGAGAGAGAGGGGGGGGGGGAGGGGAGGGGGGAAGGGGTAAGAAAGAATTTCAATATCAGCAAAACAAAACTGTTTTTCAGGTTGACAAACTGTGCCGCAGCGTTTCCATTCAAAACAATTTCCTTTACACGTGTACTTGTACGCGGGTTAAAAAAAAGGGAATTCAAATTCCGGTGCTCACTGCTAGACCACCCCTGTTTAAAAGGCTGAGAGAAAAAAAAATAACCGATTAGTGACACGGTCTGCCACGTCGAAATCTGGCATCAGAAATTCCTTATCTGCTGCAGCCACTCTAGTAAACACACTTGGGCCAAATTCCAGATCGGGTGCGGCAGAGAGAGAGAGAGAGAGAGAGAGAGAGAGAGAGAGAGTCTATTCTCAAATTTCATTTATTTATTTACGTTTAGACACGAAACGGATCGTTTGGGGAACTCTCTTAAAACATCAGCAACGGACAAACAAACGAACAAGAAAACAAACCAACCAATCACCAAACAAAATATTCACGGCTTAATGTTAGTCCAATCATTCATTTTCATTTTGAACACACCCCTAACCCCAAACCCACCATTTTATTCCCAGAACCAAACCTCCGCTTGTTAACCCTTGACCCTCTCCTTCGTACAAACAATAACAAATTGGCTATTGTCGTCTGGGAAAAAGGGCCCAAGTGCTATAGATCTGACAGGTACATAGATCCCTTCTTCCAAGTCGACGGTAGAATTGTGGTTGAGGGTACTCACAGATACAGATAGAGATAAGTTTATTGCCATTTGACGTATGTTAGTATGTATATAAAACATAGGAACATGTCTCGGTGGTGTCTCATTCCATACACACACGCACTATACACAAGAAACTAGAGGGAATGTCATGAGAAGAAATGGCAATGCCATATTAAATAACTCACGTAGATCATGCCGGCGCTGTAACGGCTCTTCAAGTTGTGCAATACAGAGGCTTCGTTCAGGTAGGTCATGTTAGCCATGTCCTCGATCTTCTCGAACTTGGGAGGGTTCATCTGCTGGATGTCATCCTTCTTGAAAGTCTTCGTCTGCAAGGTCAATTGAAAGGCGGGTGGATGAGCTTTGGGTGTCACTGAGCAGTGTAAGATATTAAGAATACTTCTTTTCATCCCACTGACGCGGAGATATAAATCTGGGCAGCAAAGTCATAAATCAGTCTCTTTCGTTCATCAGCTGGATGAAAAGGTAAAGGAATTGGTGGTTTCATGCGTATTATTTTCAAGGCCGCTAGCTGATCTGATCAATTCACACAGTCACCCAATGTCTTTATGACCAATCAATCAATCAATTGCAATTTTCAATGACTCCCCCCCCTTCCACCCCCTCCCCACCCACACCCACACACGGTCTACACACCCCACTAATACTCCCTCTCACAAATGGTCCTTCAACTTTATTTCCACGATTTCTACGGTAGAAAACCCACGAGAGGACAACTTGGAACTCTTAAAAAGCCCGCTTGGAATAACAAGAAAAGCCCACTTGGGATAACAAGAAAAGACAACTCTGTCGGAACCGTAAGAAAAGACAACTTGGAATAACAAGAAAAGACAACTGAGAAAAACAAGAAAAGACCACTCACCTCGTTGTTCTTGGTGAGCTTGACGGTGATTTCATCGCCCTTGGTGCTCTGGATCTCAGCAGCAGCGAATCCATCCTTCTCGTCAGGAACCCAGCAGTTCTTTTTACCATCGAAGGTCTGGGTCTGTTCCTTCATCATCTTCTTGCGGTCGACCGCAAGGTATTGAAAGTCGGGATCATTTGGATCGAACGATGCCATGGCTGCAGTTGAAGTAAGACCGTTGGTCTCCTCTCCAGAAACGAAATCTCAAAAGGTGTGAGACAGCCGCGGTCAGAAGACTGTGGACACCCCAAGGCCAACGACAGAACAGCCTGCAAAGGGCAAGAGTTACAACTGTATACTAAAACGAAAGAGGGTGTATGCTCAGACAAGAGAGTTATGGTGCATGCTAAAACTGGCACACAAGTTACGGCAGTGGATGCTAAAACACACAAGTTACACACACAAAAAAACCCAAACAAACAAAGAAACAAAGAAACAAACAAACGACAGTAATGATGTATGTACAAAACAAGAGAAGCGGTGTATGTTAAAAGAAGACTAGTTCCGGCGTTTTCTAGCTAGTGCTGAAGATGAGACTTGAAAATAAGAAATCCTTTAGCATTTCTAGCTCCCCGGCTGCAGGCCGGGCCTACCGAGAATCTGCTGCCGTCTGCTCGTGTTGATTGAAGGAAACTGATTACACGGTCCCGCAGACTGATAACTGACTCGCGCAGCCTCGCGGTTCAGACTTGTGCACATCTATTCACGAATGTGCGTAAGTTTACTCAATGAATTTTTTCTTTCCGCGGGATGAAGACTTTCGTGCACTTTTTTTTTTTTTTACCTAATGCTAACGCCGGCATTGATGATAAGCTCAATAAAATCCGAAGTGGCATAAACATTTCCGTTTTGCTAGGTGATTCGTAATAAAATCTTAGTCGAACTCACAAGAAAAAAAAATATTGCATAGCAATTTTTGAACAACGGATTTACCAGCGAAACTCACCAACTGTACCGACAAAGATTTTTAAAGGAAAAGAAAAGGTCCTGTCAATCCGACTAAAATATTTGTTTTAGAAGTACTGAAGTGAAGAATGCAAGATAAACACAAATATAGATTACATCACAAGTGTGTTAGACTAACTGTAAGCCGATTAGTCTGAGGCAGGTGACCGTGACTTACCTCGGCAGGTTGGCTACGCCAAACCAGAGCTAACTAACCGTAACACTTAATGCATACTTTCATAAACCTATTGCTTACTGAAGAGAAATTCGCATGCAGTAACATCAAGAAAAAAAAGAAAACACATGCGGGCACAGATCACAGTTGTAGGTTATATCCATATTTGGAAATTCCCGGCTAAGACCGGCGGAAGACAGGCACACACACAAACACAGCGAGGGTAATCCAAACGGCACCGCCGCCTTCGTCGGAATTCCAAGTTGAAGGGAATGAATTCCACAGAAGCTTGGAGCAGCAGGGTGCTGAAGATAATTATGGTTCATGTGAGGTGGAAAAAAAATCAGGTAGTTAATCACACAGGCAGTCGGTAAACTCCATATTTGATTGGTCCAGGTAAAAGTGTCACAGGAAGGTTTGGGTCAAAAATCAGGTAAAATATACCCAAGGTTTTAGGTAAACATGAAGGTCCTCAGGTGAAACATAACGACGAAGCAGTCACAAGAACATAGGCCACTCAGGAACACACTGGGTTTGATCCGGGTAGAAGATTCACATTGTGTTCAATGTCACTCAAATCAGTGGCTGAAGGTCAAACAAAAGACGACCGGAGACGAAGAGTCGTTGTCTGTAGGGTATCACGGTAGCAGGAGAGTCAGAAGGGAAATTTTGGTCTAGAGGAACACAGACTGGACGAGAGAAAAGTCTAGCCACGCTCTCCCCTCGGCAGTGGCTGGGTCTCGGCGGCCATTCTTACTCCACTCCAACAGGGTTAATCCGGAAGGTATTTACAGGATCGGACTAAGTGGCTCTTGTAATCGGATTAACGTGATTGCATGCACACCTATACGCTATAATCGTAGAAATATCCTAGGGGCAGCACACAGATTGAATGAAAACAATCAGGGCCAAGGCTTGGCTCACTTGCCCGGCCGGTGAAGGATGCTGATCGTCCTCCAACAGCTAAGGTCATTCACGCTAGCTAGGGGTCACACTCATTATGCCAGCATCATAGCATCAGTTTATAGCTTGGGTTAACAAAATTATTCTTTGAGGGGGGATAAAAGTGAAAAATTAAGAAACAGAAACTTGCACTCTGAAACTGAAAGGCTTTGGGTAAGGTTGAGAGAGACACACACACTGAGGTTAAAAAAAAAAAGAAGCCAGGTCGGCCCGGGCTGAGGTTGGTAGGTTTAGGTGCTAGTACTACGGTACCGGCAACCGGTGCCTACCCCGACACAGGTAGGTAGAACATAGGTGAGACTGAGAGGCACTGCACACACAACACTTCAGCAATACTTACGATCGCAAGCTGTTCTGAGAGGATACAGACAGACCAGGGGTCTATATACCGGAGCCTCTAATTACCTACCTCCGGATTATGCAAACAGGCCGATCATTGGTTGGAAGCTGGGGGCGGGATCCAGCGACTGGACTGAAACTCTACCCCACGTCTGCGCTCTATATGGAAGGAGCGAAGCGCGCGTGCGGGGAGAGAGTCTGAGCGGTAGGCAGGATGCGCCTATGCCCTGTTCGGTATGTGGACTAGAGCCTACACAGGCTAATGTCATGTCTCTGTGAATCTGCCAGCATCTTTCTCTCTATCGCCCACAGCAGCCAGGCAGCCTGGCGGTAACGTCTTGCAAGTTGGAGGTGTACCAACAGGAACAGACAAGGGAACAAGCGAGAGAGAGAGAGAGAGAGAGAGAAGACGCGATGTCAGCACAGACATCCGATAGGGGTCGGCCTTTTGCATCAGTGATCATGATGGGAGACAGATGGGCACTCAGTCAATCTTGTGGAGGACCGTTACAACACAGGTACCGACACAGGTATCTCAACCGGTACACGTGGCCCTACAGCATATACACTGTACCGTGAACACGCATACCTGAGCCCCCCCCCCCCCCCCCCCCACTGTATTCAGTCGACCTGTCTTTCCCGGCCTACTCTTCGTGTTAGTTATTTGCACACAAATAATTTCTTTGACTTTGAAGGTCACAAAGCACCCCAAACCGGCGTCAGTCAGTGTGGCACGTGCATAACGGTACCACAAATGAGGCCAGCAGTGCGTGTTGAAGATTCCAGAGACAGATAAATCCCGATTACCAGGCGTCCCGGAAGATGGGGCCTGTCATCGTTATGACCCTGACTTACGGAAGTTAATGAAATACGGGGGAAGAAAAACACGTTGCGGCTCGCCCTAATTTGTTTGCTTGCGAGTATTTTTTTTCCTGATGACCTGAATGCGAGGCGCCACATTTATCTGCCAGAGTCAGGCTTTCAGGTTATCGAGTAATCAGTGAGCGCCGAGGTGAAAAACCTGGGGATGTGTGTGTGTGTGTGTGTGTGTGTGTGTGTGTGTGTGTGTGTGTGTGTGTGTGCACGGTGTGTGTGTGTGTGTGTGTGTGTTTGCACGGTGTGTGTGTGTGCGTGTGTGCACGATGTGTGTGTGTGTGTGTGTGTGTGTGTGTGTGTGTGTGTGTGTGTGTGCACGGTGTGTGTGCACGATGTGTGTGTGTGTGTGTGTGCACGATGTGTGTGTGTGTGTGTGCACGATGTGTGTGTGTGTGTGTGTGTGTGTGTGTGTGTGTGTGTGTGTGTACTCTCTGTGTGTGTGTGTGTACTCTCTGTGTGTGTGTGTGAAACCACCTTAGTATACTGACTACATCTGACGGCAAAACAATAGAGGCACCCTCCTCCTACACCATAAAATTCCATTGAAAAAAATACAATAACCAATCACTGATAGCTAGCCGAGGAGTGTGTCAGTTTCGGGGTGGAACGGGGAAGGGGGAGAGGGCTGTCGTGTTTCACGTCTTCTGTCTACCCTGAGAGAGTGAGATCGTTAACCACGCCACAGGGTCAGTTTCGGCGATGCCTCGATAATCGTATTTCCATATATCGTCCATTCACGGAATCAGTTCATTTGGGGTTGGGTTTTGTATTAAAGCGGCAAGTAATTACGGCTGGCCGTGTGCACTGCGTGACTGATATGTCGATGGTCTGAGTCCGATGTGTGTGTTGCCGGGTGAATGCGTTCAGTTGGATTCAGACGAGCGTGCGTGATGACTAGCTCAGTCAGTCGTCAGTGGTGTTAAAAGTTGAGCCAAACGTTCGGGAAAAGCCCCTCATTGTAATTATACGTCATTTCCTATCAAGTTATCATCAACTGATATTAGCATGGAACACAAACTGTGACAAAATGGTACAAGGAACTTGAAAAAGCGACACCAACCAGAGCAACAACAGCAACAGCAACAACAACAACAGCAACAGCAACAATAACACCAACTTGAACACAACAAAAACGGAAAAGAAACATTGGCAATTTGGACTCTCAGTCCGATCATGGTTTGATTACTGGGCCCGTATGTAAAAGTCGAGGTTAATGTAACCCACGGCTACGGGCCTAACCCAGACTAGGACAAAAGAAACCCAAAAGCAAAATCAAATAAAAAAAAGGAAGCGAAGAAAGGAAGAAAAAAAATCCCCCGATAACGGCTCAGGCACCCTCCTGGAATGGGCCCGCTTCCTGATTTAAAACAACAAACAACAGAAAAATTTAACCCTAGAGCTAGTTTAGTTCGAGGTTAGACTCGAACCCGGGGCTAAACTCCCTAACCTCGACTATTACATGCGGGCCCTGGACGATATATAATACATGTACGTCTCCAGCAGTGTTCACGTCAGCTGTCGCCATCACACACAGCCGGCTGTCTACATACTGATGTATATTTCGGTAGGAAGTGTGTTTACAGCTAGCACCTGTCTGCCAAGATAAACGGATTTGATTCCATGTTTTCTTCATGGTCGCCCAGTTAGGCTGCCAATTATACTGTTCAAAGCATCTCACAGCGTGTAAACTCACGAATCATCCAGAGTCACACCTGTGCTATGACCATACAGGAACACTAGTTTTCTGGGGTTACATTTAGAATTTACCGTCGGTCAGGTCCGACAGACGACTGATCCACACCACCACCAACACACACACACACACACACACACACACACACACACACACACACACACACACACACACACACACACACACACACACACACACACACACACACACACACACTCAGAGCCCGTGATTTACGGAAACTCATCAAATCAGTATGGCCGCAGAATTCTCAGAATTAACAGCAGTCTCATGCCCTCAAAAACAGGAAAAAGAAATAGACAACCTAACACTGTCTATTTTTACGAAGAAAGTTCCTGCAATTTCATATACTTTTTATTTTATTTTTTTTTTTTTTTTTTTGGGGGGGGGGGGCTTCATTTTATTTACACACCCTCCGGCCTCCGCCCCCTTAACTTTCCTGACCCCAAACGCCACCCTTCCCACACAGCATCTCCATCCCCTAAATCCCCCCCCCCCCCCCAACACACACACACACACACACACACACACACACACACACACACACACACACACACACACACACACACACACACACACAAGTAGTCCTAAGTCTGATCAAATCCGGTCAACACCAATCCGTCTTTGGCGTCAATTACGGGTCCTGAAATCTGGATGTTCACGCTAGGCAGTTAATCTGTATCCGTGCTGTAGGCGCCCTCCTATCAACTATCACAAGTATGCGTACCATCCTCTAAAGGTCAGGCAGACCGCATGTTGTTCCAAAACACATACCGATATATTTTTGGAACCGTCCGAAAAAAAAAACAACAAAAAAACCCCCACCCTCTCGCCTTGCTGAAGATATCCGTGCCGCGGTTGAAAATTAGAACGATACCCTGCTCGTATTCAGTCCCTGTTCGTATACTTATCAGTAGAGTGGATTGAAGTTTGATAAGCAAGCAGCCATACACGTTGCTAGCATAGTTAGAGTTTTCACTGCAGTTTTGATGCTGTGGTTTTGGGGAGGGTGGGCGGGGTTGGTGTTTGGGAGTTTAACGTCCTTTTCCACCACGTAAGGTTGATATCAAAGACGGGGCAACGAGAAAAAAGGCCAGCACAATATCTGGCCCCAGCCGGGATTCGAACTCACCACCCGAGCATTGAACGTCTAACGGCGGCTCTACCATTCGGCTGTTTCGGCTCTCCGTGGTTTTTCGACTGAAAGATGGTACGGGGTGGGGGTGGGGGTGGGTGGGTGTTTAGAGGTTTAACGTCCTTTTCCACCACATAGGGTGATATCAAAAACAGGGCAACGATGAAAAAGCCAGCAGAAATATTTGGCCCAAGCCGGGATCGAACTCACGACCCGAACATCAGAAGTCCAACGCTCTACCATTCGACCACCCCAGCTCCCCGAAAGATGGTACGGATTAGTATGGTATGTAACTGTGGCCTTTGAAGCCAATCAATCAGAGGCATCATAAATTCAATAAGCTCCACGATGTCGTTGGGTTTACATATCAGGATAGGAAAACTTGCCCTTGTGAGTTTGAAACTGAAGCTTTTTGTATTTAAATGATTGGTAAAAGGCATGTGCAGTGGCTCAGTAAACCCCCAAAAGTCCGAGTACAGAAGCTGCGTTTCTGAAAGGCCATCACAGTGAAGCTGAATGGCTTCGATCCCAGGTCGAGTTTACAATGTGATACTGGTTATTCCTGGATCTCGGGCTGCTTCTCGGGGTTTTTCTCTCCGGGTCCTCCGACTGTCCTCCCTCGGCGACTCGGAACTACACACAAATAGGTGGATGGGCGACGCTGCTCCCCGGCGACCGTGGCTGACGAGTTTCTCCCAGATGCAGCACCGCAAAATAGACGACTCCATTCGGCAAACCCCGGGGCCAAAGCCCGGCCCCTTTACTCTGCTGTGTATTAGCAAAACACAGTACGTCGTTGGCGTCGCTGTCAGTATAGGAAAATGGGTGATTTCAAGATGAAAGAGACTGGCGTAATGGTCTTTTTATGTTGTTTCCATAGTAATGGAAACAACATAATAGGACGGGCTAAAATTTCCACGTTCATGGGCAAGCATCTGTGGTACAAACGCACGTCACTGCCGATCTCCCGCAGAGACGATTTTGCAAGTGTAACTCTGACAATGACGTAAGAAAACTTGCGTCATCGATGCTGACGCGTATGATGTTCCGAACGCAGTTCTCCTCCTCCTGAGTGCCGTCTGTGTGGATGTGCGTGTGTGTGTGAATTGTGTCCGGGCCCGTTTCTTCGAAAATACTTAACCGAATGGCTTCAAATTTGGGGTATCCAAATTTATCAAAATGTTACATTAGACGATTCAAGCGTGTGATGATTGCTTAAGTGATTTGGGAGTTATCGCCCTTTTGAGACAAGTTGGTTGTCTTTCGTGTACAGGCGTAATATTTATTTAAATCACTCAATTTTTTGGCAGTAGATAGCTTGAATACGGACTCTGAATTGACTCACTACTAGAAAATGGTCGCTCTTATAGTTTTCATGTAAACCGAGCCTGAGTTGACATTGCATGTGAACCCAGTTCAGATGCCTATTTCTCCGAAAATACTGAACCGATCGATTTCAAATTTGGGGTTTCTAAATGAATCAAGATTGTTGAATAGAAGGCCCGATCCAGGTACGATTGCACACATGATTTGCGAGTTATCGCCCTTTTCAAAAAAAGTGGCTTTTTGGCGTTTAAAGGCGTAATATTTACCTAAACCACTCCATGTTTGGGACATAGATAGCATGAATACGGACTCTCAACTGAGTGAATTTTGGAGGTTGTCGCTTTTGTACTTTTGGCGTAAACCGTACCTGATGAAAGTGCTGGTGAACACACTTTAGATCTCAAAATCGCTCCTACTATACATAGATAATGAGCCTGGGGTGCCATAAAAAATATACAAAAAAATTAGAAAAATTCACTGCAGCCGTTGTCGTCAGTTGACTCGAAAATTTGTACTCGAAGCACATTTCCTTTACACAAGCCACACGCCTCACAAACATCGCAGAAAAGGCACACGCGCACTGACGCAAAACTGTATCAGCGTCAGTTTGCCGACGTCATGTTTGATTGACGTGGGGGTGTGTCGTCACTTTTCGGAAGTTCTCTATTTGTAGACGGGGAAAGCGGGAGTTTCATTGATGTAGTGAGCTTTGTTTTTCCCACTGACTCTCACTCAATAGCATAGTAGAGTGAGAGAACACCACATAGGTCTCAATGGAGCACATGCACAAACGCGGCTCGCGCAAGTCTGCGTGCGTGCGTGCGTGCGTGCGTGCGTGCGTGCGTGCGTGCGTGCGCGCGCGCGTATGTCTGTGTGTGTCTGTGTGCGCGCGCGCGCAGCAGACATAACACATAGTGAAAAAACGTTCGCCGCGCAGACTTGTCTGTTAAACACATTGAGCCGGTATAAATTCGATCTTTACACTGCGCAGCAGCAACACTTCAATTTTCATGGGGCTGCTTTCATTGCAAGAATTGTATCCGAGTCAAAGTTATTACGTCAAATGTATTATGCGTCATCCCAATGAGGAAAACGTCATATATTTCAAAGAAAACAACTTGACGTCTCTCTTCCAAAACCAAGATTGGTCTGACAAGCCCGGTCAGTTGTTTCCATTGAGAGAGAGAGAGAGAGAGAGAGAGAGAGAGAGAGAGAGAGTGTGTAGTGTGTGTGTGTGTGTGTGTGTGTGTGTGTGTGTGTGTGTGTGTGTGTGTGTGTGTGTGTGTGTGTGTGTGTGTGTGTGTGTCCTCCCGTATACATGGCATTACAAAAGAACGACCGTGACGACAGCAGGTGATTAAATGGAAACAACATATTGGGCTGGTCAGTGGCCATCTTGTTTATGTTGTTTCCATAGTAATGGAAACAACATCATAGGACGGGCTTAATTTTCCACGTTCATGGGCAAGCATCTGTGGTACAAACGCACGTCACTGCCGATCTCCCGCAGAGACGATTTTGCAAGTGTAACTCTGACAATGACGTAACAAAACGTGCGTCATCGATGGCTGACATGTACGGTCCACCGAACGCGCTTCTCCTCCTCAGTGAGTGCCGTCTGTGCGTATGTGTGTGCGTGTGTGTGTGAATTGTGTCCAGGCCCGTTTCTTCGAAAATACTCAACCGAATGGCTTCAAATTTGGGGTATCCAAATATATCAAAATGTTACATTAGACGATTCAAGCGTGTGATGATTGCTAAAGTGATTTGGGAGTTATCGCCCTTTTGAGACAAGTTGGTTGTCTTTCGTGTACAGGCATAATATTTATTTAAATCACTCAATTTTTTGGCAGTAGATAGCTTGAATACGGACTCTGAACAGAGTCACTACTAGAAAATGGTCGCTCTTATAGTTTTCATGTAAACCGAGCCTGAGTTGACATTGCATGTGAACCCAGTTCAGATGCCTATTTCTCCGAAAATACTGAACCGATCGATTTCAAATTTGGGGTTTCTAAATGAATCAAGATTGTTGAATAGAAGGCCCGATCCAGGTACGATTGCACACATGATTTGCGAGTTATCGCCCTTTTCAAAAAAAGTGGCTTTTTGGCGTTTAAAGGCGTAATATTTACCTAAACCACTCCATGTTTGGGACATAGATAGCATGAATACGGACTCTCAACTGAGTGAATTTTGGAGGTTGTCGCTTTTGTACTTTTGGCGTAAACCGTACCTGATGAAAGTGCTGGTGAACACACTTTAGATCTCAAAATCGCTCCTACTATACATAGATAATGAGCCTGGGGTGCCATAAAAAATATACAAAAAAATTAGAAAAATTCACTGCAGCCGTTGTCGTCAGTTGACTCGAAAATTTGTACTCGAAGCACATTTCCTTTACACAAGCCACACGCCTCACAAACATCGCAGAAAAGGCACACGCGCACTGACGCAAAACTGTATCAGCGTCAGTTTGCCGACGTCATGTTTGATTGACGTGGGGGTGTGTCGTCACTTTTCGGAAGTTCTCTATTTGTAGACGGGGAAAGCGGGAGTTTCATTGATGTAGTGAGCTTTGTTTTTCCCACTGACTCTCACTCAATAGCATAGTAGAGTGAGAGAACACCACATAGGTCTCAATGGAGCACATGCACAAACGCGGCTCGCGCAAGTCTGCGTGCGTGCGTGCGTGCGTGCGTGCGTGCGTGCGTGCGTGCGCGCGCGCGTATGTCTGTGTGTGTCTGTGTGCGCGCGCGCGCAGCAGACATAACACATAGTGGAAAAACGTTCGCCGCGCAGACTTGTCTGTTAAACACATTGAGCCGGTATAAATTCGATCTTTACACTGCGCAGCAGCAACACTTCAATTTTCATGGGGCTGCTTTCATTGCAAGAATTGTATCCGAGTCAAAGTTATTACGTCAAATGTATTATGCGTCATCCCAATGAGGAAAACGTCATATATTTCAAAGAAAACAACTTGACGTCTCTCTTCCAAAACCAAGATTGGTCTGACAAGCCCGGTCAGTTGTTTCCATTGAGAGAGAGAGAGAGAGAGAGAGAGAGAGAGAGAGAGAGAGAGAGTGTGTAGTGTGTGTGTGTGTGTGTGTGTGTGTGTGTGTGTGTGTGTGTGTGTGTGTGTCCTCCCGTATACATGGCATTACAAAAGAACGACCGTGACGACAGCAGGTGATTAAATGGAAACAACATATTGGGCTGGTCAGTGGCCATCTTGTTTATGTTGTTTCCATAGTAATGGAAACAACATCATAGGACGGGCTTAATTTTCCACGTTCATGGGCAAGCATCTGTGGTACAAACGCACGTCACTGCCGATCTCCCGCAGAGACGATTTTGCAAGTGTAACTCTGACAATGACGTAACAAAACGTGCGTCATCGATGGCTGACATGTACGGTCCACCGAACGCGCTTCTCCTCCTCAGTGAGTGCCGTCTGTGCGTATGTGTGTGCGTGTGTGTGTGAATTGTGTCCAGGCCCGTTTCTTCGAAAATACTCAACCGAATGGCTTCAAATTTGGGGTATCCAAATATATCAAAATGTTACATTAGACGATTCAAGCGTGTGATGATTGCTAAAGTGATTTGGGAGTTATCGCCCTTTTGAGACAAGTTGGTTGTCTTTCGTGTACAGGCATAATATTTATTTAAATCACTCAATTTTTTGGCAGTAGATAGCTTGAATACGGACTCTGAACAGAGTCACTACTAGAAAATGGTCGCTCTTATAGTTTTCATGTAAACCGAGCCTGAGTTGACATTGCATGTGAACCCAGTTCAGATGCCTATTTCTCCGAAAATACTGAACCGATCGATTTCAAATTTGGGGTTTCTAAATGAATCAAGATTGTTGAATAGAAGGCCCGATCCAGGTACGATTGCACACATGATTTGCGAGTTATCGCCCTTTTCAAAAAAAGTGGCTTTTTGGCGTTTAAAGGCGTAATATTTACCTAAACCACTCCATGTTTGGGACATAGATAGCATGAATACGGACTCTCAACTAAGTCAATTTTGGAGGTTGTCGCTTTTATACTTTTGGCGTAAGCCGTACCTGATGAAAGTGCTGGTGAACACACTTTAAATCTCAAAATCGCTCCTACTATACATAGATAATGAGCCTGGGGTGCCATAAA
This sequence comes from Batillaria attramentaria, assembly GCA_018292915.2. Lineage (NCBI taxonomy): Eukaryota > Metazoa > Mollusca > Gastropoda > Batillariidae > Batillaria > Batillaria attramentaria. The sequence continues at coordinate 2,187,396 of JACVVK020000031.1, read as the reverse complement.
AAATATACAAAAAAATTAGAAAAATTCACTGCAGCCGTTATCGTCAGTTGACTCGAAAATTTGTACTCACAGCACATTTCCTCTACAAGCCACACGCCTCACAAACATCGAAGAAGAGACGCACGCGCACTGACGTAAAGTAAGTGCGTCATGTTTGATTGACGTGATGCTGTTTTTTCTTGGGGGTGTCTCGCCACTTTCTTTCCGAATTCCTCTGTTTGGAGACGTGGTGTATTTTACTTCTACTATGTCGCCATCTTCGTGCAATCGCAGAGAAGACACGGGATATAACAGAATACAACTCCAATACTTTATGAACAAAATATGCACGGAGAACAAATTCATGAAAGAAGAAGAACCCAGAACGCTGTGCAGGGCTGCTTACGTACTGAACAGGTCAGATCCATCGCAGAAAAGGCACGCGCGCACTGACGCAAAAGGCAGTATCAGCGTCATTTTTCCGACGTCATGTTTGATTGACGTGATACTGGCATTTCTTGGGGATGTGTCGCCACTTTTTGGACGTTCTCTATGTGTAGACGGGGAAAGCGGGAGTTTCATTGATGTAGTGTGCTTTGTTTTTCCCACTGACTCTCACTCAATAGCATAGTAGAGTGAGAGAACACCACATAGGTCTCAATGGAGCACAAACGCGGCTCGCGCGAGTCTGTGTGTGTGTGTATGTGCGTGTGCGCGTGCGTGCGTGCGTGTGAGTGTTTGCGCGCGCGCGTGTGTATGTCTGACATAACACATAGTTAGAAAACGTTCGCCGCGCAGACTTGTCTGTTAAACATATTGGGTCGGTATTAATTCGATCTTTACACTGCGCACGCAGCAGCAACACTTCATTTTTCATGGGCCTGCTTTCATTGCAAGAACTGTATCAAAGTTATTACGCCAAATGTATTATGCGTCATCCCAGTGAGGAACAAGATGGCCACTGACCAGCCCAATATGTTGTTTCCATTTAATCACCTGCTGTCGTCACGGTCGTTCTTTTGTAATGCCATGTATACGGGAGGACACACACACACACACACACACACACACACACACACACACACACACACACACACACACACACACACTACACACTCTCTCTCTCTCTCTCTCTCTCTCTCTCTCTCTCTCTCAATGGAAACAACTGACCGGGCTTGTCAGACCAATCTTGGTTTTGGAAGAGAGACGTCAAGTTGTTTTCTTTGAAATATATGACGTTTTCCTCATTGGGATGACGCATAATACATTTGACGTAATAACTTTGACTCGGATACAATTCTTGCAATGAAAGCAGCCCCATGAAAATTGAAGTGTTGCTGCTGCGCAGTGTAAAGATCGAATTTATACCGGCTCAATGTGTTTAACAGACAAGTCTGCGCGGCGAACGTTTTTTCACTATGTGTTATGTCTGCTGCGCGCGCGCGCACACAGACACACACAGACATACGCGCGCGCGCACGCACGCACGCACGCACGCACGCACGCACGCACGCACGCACGCACGCAGACTTGCGCGAGCCGCGTTTGTGCATGTGCTCCATTGAGACCTATGTGGTGTTCTCTCACTCTACTATGCTATTGAGTGAGAGTCAGTGGGAAAAACAAAGCTCACTACATCAATGAAACTCCCGCTTTCCCCGTCTACAAATAGAGAACTTCCGAAAAGTGACGACACACCCCCACGTCAATCAAACATGACGTCGGCAAACTGACGCTGATACAGTTTTGCGTCAGTGCGCGTGTGCCTTTTCTGCGATGTTTGTGAGGCGTGTGGCTTGTGTAAAGGAAATGTGCTTCGAGTACAAATTTTCGAGTCAACTGACGACAACGGCTGCAGTGAATTTTTCTAATTTTTTTGTATATTTTTTATGGCACCCCAGGCTCATTATCTATGTATAGTAGGAGCGATTTTGAGATCTAAAGTGTGTTCACCAGCACTTTCATCAGGTACGGTTTACGCCAAAAGTACAAAAGCGACAACCTCCAAAATTCACTCAGTTGAGAGTCCGTATTCATGCTATCTATGTCCCAAACATGGAGTGGTTTAGGTAAATATTACGCCTTTAAACGCCAAAAAGCCACTTTTTTTTAAAAGGGCGATAACTCGCAAATCATGTGTGCAATCGTACCTGGATCGGGCCTTCTATTCAACAATCTTGATTCATTTAGAAACCCCAAATTTGAAATCGATCGGTTCAGTATTTTCGGAGAAATAGGCATCTGAACTGGGTTCACATGCAATGTCAACTCAGGCTCGGTTTACATGAAAACTATAAGAGCGACCATTTTCTAGTAGTGAGTCAATTCAGAGTCCGTATTCAAGCTATCTACTGCCAAAAAATTGAGTGATTTAAATAAATATTACGCCTGTACACGAAAGACAACCAACTTGTCTCAAAAGGGCGATAACTCCCAAATCACTTTAGCAATCATCACACGCTTGAATCGTCTAATGTAACATTTTGATAAATTTGGATACCCCAAATTTGAAGCCATTCGGTTAAGTATTTTCGAAGAAACGGGCCCGGACACAATTCACACACACACGCACATCCACACAGACGGCACTCAGGAGGAGGAGAACTGCGTTCGGAACATCATACGCGTCAGCATCGATGACGCAAGTTTTCTTACGTCATTGTCAGAGTTACACTTGCAAAATCGTCTCTGCGGGAGATCGGCAGTGACGTGCGTTTGTACCACAGATGCTTGCCCATGAACGTGGAAATTTTAGCCCGTCCTATTATGTTGTTTCCATTACTATGGAAACAACATAAAAACGTCATAGATTTCAAAGAATACAACTTGACGTCTCTCTTCCAAAAACAAGATTGGTGTGACAGCCCGGTCAGTTGTTTCCATTCAGAGAGAGAGAGAGAGAGAGAGAGAGAGAGAGAGGGTGTGTGTGTGTGTGTGTGTGTGTGTGTGTGTGTGTGTGTGTGTGTGTGTGTGTGTGGATACATGGCATTACAAAAGAACGACCGTGACGATAGCAGGTGATCAACTGGAAACAACATATTGGGCTGGTGGCCATCTTGTTTTTTTCCTCAAATGACGTCAATGGACTCACTGCTTGCTTTCTATGTTTCAGTCATTTCAAACAACATGCATTTCCCTCGTTGTTGTGTCTGGCAAAAAGTTTGCCGTGCCATGTGTTGTGCTCGTTATGCCGCGGGACGCGATTGGGTGAATTCTGAGGGCTCGACCCTTTTAATTGACAGGAGTGGAGTCGTCCATTCCCGACTAAAAAGAACAATGAAGTACGTGCAGATAATAATAATAATAATAATAATATGCTTTTATATTGCGCAGTATCCCAGCAGACGCTGGCTCAGAGCGCTCAAATGTCGGCACCAAAAAGACAAAGAATGTCACGTCGCAGTTATCATTGCCATGGTACAAATGTACCATTAAAAACAGCTGACAACGCAACAAATACTGGGATCTGGATACTGACTATCGGCCCAGGTAGGTCCGAGGAAAGTTATTTACCTCAGTGAGTGGCAACTTTAGGTTTACCTCCGAGATTCATCTGTCAAACATATGGTCAGGACTAAAAGTATCCATCAGTCGGTGTATGGAAGTGACAAACATAAACATCTCTGATCCTGTTGGAATGTATGTTTCTCAGAACGTCTCTCAGTAGTCTTTATACTGCTGCCAATGGTGAGTCAACTCAGTGGAATGATCACATCTTTTCGTAAACATGTAGCGCCCCGGGTGTGGGGTCGTCGTGGTTGTCGGGAACGCTACAGATTTAGTTTAGTGAGCTACTCTGACATGTGTGTTTAGGATGACTGAAGTGCGAAAGAGTATTGCATCATACTGTCGGGCCTACGTGCCACACACATCTACGCACACAGTCACTCATCAAACTTACACTATCTCTCGAAAGAAACAACTGACAAGAGCGGAGTAAAAATCAGAGTGTTCACTTATTCCAATAATTACATGCGGATCATATGAATCGTTAGATGTAATAAGGCAACACAGATTCGGCTCAAAATATAGGAGCATGATGATTAATGCTTGTCGGGCAACAAACTAGAAACTACTAAACACTACTCTACAATTATAACAAAAGAGAAACTAAGCTGCTGAATGTGGGACGGGACAGCACAGCTAAAAGTAGCGGGGAGTGGACAATTCCGTGAGTGATGTAAACCGAGAGCGCGGTCACTCTGTGAATGGAATTCCTTACTCTGTGTAGTGACCGTCGGTACTGAATGAACAGACAATACACACTCGGCCGCGTGTGTGCTGCGTGTTACACAAGAAGCTGGGAAACGTCCCTCTCTGACTGGGCATGAAACAAAGGAGCCTGACACTAGAGTATCTCTAACTAATGAGCAACGTTCTATCTCTCTGTCAATCTAAACCAGGAATACAAATTTACATCACCGTTAATTTACATAACTGTTCCCATTAGTACGGTTAACTATCAGATCTCTTAGAGTACTTCGAGCTATTACAAACTATGGTATCTTCCTACTTTACATCAACAGTTCTCCAGTTCAAAAGGGAATAAAATGAGACACAGTCACCGTTTGTCTGAAGACTAATTCCAAGTCCGAATTCAGTGGTTCCAAACACAGTTCCCAAATAATCCAATACCGGATCACAATTTCTCCTCCGTGCACATAGTTCCTATATTAATAGAAGAGGCATCCAGTAACAGGTCCAATACTGGTCACAATATACTGACTCCAGAGGCTGAGGGGCTAAGCCTGAACATAAGAAGTGGAGAAGATTCGAGGCCGGGCTGGAGGGACGACACACAGTCTCTGGGACTCTCAGAAAGCGACTGAGGAAAACGCGGGAAACTCTCGCTATTATAAGGCTCTATCTTTAGTGCTTGTACAAGAAATCACGCGCTCATCACGCGATCACGTGGTCAGCGCACGTGAAAACTGACCCTTCACTGTGGCTAGCTTGCCCCAATTTAAAAGTGCTCCTGTACTAAGAATGGCGGCTGTACTGAACACAAACATAGCGAAGTATCTTCGCTACAAACAAATACTGCAGCGTAACATACAAGAGTCACTTGTAGGTAACATAAATGGTCGTCAATTGACGGTTTCCGTTTCCGGTTTTCCATATCTCGAGACAAGCTCAGTGGTTTTGTTTTTCAGTGCGCTTAGAGGTTAACGGGTATAGGAATGATCAGTATTATTATTTATTTAATACGTGGACCAGAGTCAACAAGATGCTTAAAAACAAGACAAACAATCCGGACAACAAACAAACAAAAAGAGACATTTCCTAGAGACAGACAGACAAATAAGTGACACTGACAGAGAGTGCCCTCACTCCCCCCCCCCACCCCGGGCCCTCCCCCACCCCCATTAGCCGAACTTCTACTAAAACCGACAAACAAATAAACATTGAACGCTGAACGAACGATCACTGACTGACAAACAATCAGAACGAATCACATTTGGTAATCGCCCATTACTGTGGCCATCATGGCACCCACAACTCTTAGCAGTGAGCCCGAACACAACCACCCCCTGCCCACTATATGATATGACGTACGGCGAAGGTTGACCTTCGCCGTACGTCGTGGGTACAGTTCCACCTACACGTTCGTTCAAGCGTGCAAGCTCAGGCAATTTTCATGCTAGATCCACGAAACATCGTGACTTTGCTAATCAAGGTATTGGGGAGGTGCATACCAAAACATGTTTGATTTTGTTGGTAAACAAACAACTAAATAAGAAAAACATTGTATAATCCTACTTTTTTTCCCCTTCTTAAAAAGCATGGGTATGTTTGCACCCACGACGTACGGCGCGCAAGTTTTCAGGCGACGTACGGCTAAAGGTTAAAAACCGACTGAGAACAAGACACTGCACAACAGTAGTAGCCACAATTACACGAGGCGTGGGCCTTCCACGCTTGGCCCAAGACCGCTGCAGATTGCATAATTAGGCGCATTGAGTTTTATTTTAAAAAATGCGCCCTACAAATACCATTTATTATTATTATTATTATTATTATTATAGCTTATTCAGATTCGGAAGCGCAAGCGCGACCATGTCACACCCCTGTTAAGGGAATTGCACTGGCTGCCCGTTGTATACCGCATGTAAAATTGCAACACTGTCTTTCCGTCATTTTGAGCAGTCCCTTCCTCAGTATCTCTCCGACAAGCTTACCATTTATGAACCATCTCGTACTCTCCGCTCCTCATCAGAAAAGCTCCTCAGTAAAAGTTCCCAAGTTCAATCTCAAAACTTTCGGTGAGCGCTCTTTCAGTTTTTGTGCCCCCCCCCCCCCCCCCCCAGGAATGGTATTCTTTGCCTCCCTCCCTTAGGAACACCCAGACCCTTCCACAGTTTAAGTCAAAACTAAAGACTTACCTATTCAGGATAGCATGTGATCTGTAGCATCACTACCCCTCCTGACAGCCCCCCCCTCCCCCCCGCACTCATACTCAGTGTTTCATGTTTCATCTATGCGTGAGAATGTGTGTGTAGCGCACTGAGTGTTCTATAAGCAGATTGTTGCGCTTTATAAGACCTATTATTATTATTATTATTATTAGTGGCTTGAAGGTCCTCCTAGTGATGTGAACATTTCCGGCAAGGACTGAAACTTGCGATTTTTGCCACTGGCTTTCAAGTGATTACGATCACCGGCGCCGTGCAAGCGGGTACAGCTGATGTTTTCACTCAACGACACGGGAAAAGAAAGGGGTTGGATGTGAAAACTCAAGAGACAAAGCTCCTAGGGTAATGTAAACAGTTTCCAAACGCTAGGAGCTCCTCGCGCCCCCTATGAGCGTCCGATCTCCACAGTAAATGGAGGCTTGTTAGTAAATTACCCACTCAAGATAAACTCCCCCCGTCGTATCACCTGGCACAGAGCCATGGGTGAGTTTTCAATGAGAAGGTATCATGAATCGCCATGGCAACGGGGAATAAACCATTTAGAACATCAGGGCTGCGTGGCACTCTCCAAGCTTCGGTACAGGTAAGGGAGGTTACGGCTTCGGTAGCTTTCAGCCAGCCATATGTCTACCACAAAAAGGGTCTATAGTCGCCATGGATCTGATGGACGCTTAGTCCTTTCTTGCAGACGACGGTAGCGCTGTCTACCTGAAGCCGGGGTAGGGACGGGACTTGAGGGGGGGGGGGGGGGGGGGGGGGGGCGTAAATGTGGATAAAAAGCATAGGCGGCATGGATTTGATAGACGCCTATGCCCTTTCTGTAGATGACCGTAGCGTTGCTTACCTGGTCTGGACAGGAAGGGCTGGGGTGGAGGGGTGAGGGAGTTTCAGTGAGGTGTGTGTGTGTGTGTGTGTGTGTGAGTGGGGGAAGGGCCGAGAGAATGAGGCTGGGGGGGTCGGAGGGGGGGGGGGGGCGTTACATCTGCCATGTCGCTTTAGGAGGG